>JAUTBV010118831.1:0-29238 GCA_032361325.1 Lepetodrilus fucensis
TATATATACTACATATATAGGCATATCTATATATTATACAAATGTCTGTTACACTGATCGGGTTATTACGGAATCATGGTTTTACAGAATTATAATAAATTACATTTCCGGCAGTATTTCCTCACTAAATCTCTAAATAAAAGGTATAGGAAGCTAGGCATATATACAGGTCGGCTTCTTGTTCTTCGGTTTCTTGTTCCAGATATTACCGAATCATGTAGATTTATAGAATTATAATAAATTCCGTTTCCGCAGTATTTCCCAAAGAATTATCTAAATAAAAGACACAGGCAAATTTACAGATGTCGGCTTCTCGCCTTGTTCCAGGTATTGCGGAATCGTGTACAGTTTTACAAAATTGTACTAAGTTACGTCGATTTAACCAAATATTTCTCGGCAGGCATAATTATATATACTTATACTAGTACAGCAGCTGTCTGCTGCTCGTCCTGGTCGAGGTGTACTAATAGCACGGAATCATGTATGCCTTTCCACTAGATAGCAATAATTTCAATAAACTATACCTTTACGACAGCATGGATCCTATAGACGGCTCGCCATGCAGGCATAGGCTTATACGTACACTAGTACGGCCAATAATCATTAAATATAACGCAGAGCCTTGAAAACGGACCAGCTCCTGGTTGGCGAAGCACTTACGAAACTCCCCAAGTTGTGTCTCAGTAAATATCTCGTAAACAAACAATTAGTATAACTTGATTTGTCTAAAAGATGACTCGTAGGACTCCATTATGTCTCTTTGATCTAAGTCAACCCTCGTGAGGCGAGAATACGTAGAACCTATATATCTCGTCGAGGAGGGGGTCGTTCTTATTAACGATGCCAAGGAAGATTGGACATCTTAAGGGGGTTTCTTCCACAAAATTTGAACCCTTCAGAAGCACGTCTCGACCAGAAAGCCGTGAAACCAGACTCCCTTTCCATGCAACAGTCTTTTATTTGTAAGTCATTGCTGCACCCACGGAACTGTGTTGTTTCCGTTTTCCTGGAACATGTTCGAGAATGAATGTAAAATGTCATCGATTTTCGGTCTTTTAACGAATTACATACTGGAAGAATGTTCCTCTACGTACGATTATCGAGGCTGTTTGTCTTTCTGTAGTGTTTTTCGGTCTTTTACTTTCTGCGTATCGCCGTATGTGTGCGGGTGTGTAGCTTGTACACGTGATTATTACGAATAACTTACTGGAAGATAATCTCTTAGTAGCTAGTCGGTCTCTTCCCCACCCTCTCTCCTCTCACACACGCGCACACACACACACACTCTCTCTCTCTCTCTCTCTCTCTCTCTCTCTCACCCTCCGTGTGATGCTACACGTGGTTGTATCGATTGAACTGTGAATCTGGTCCCCGTAAAAATATGATAATGCCGCGCACCTTACGACACACCAACGACTATCAGAACGTTACATACCAACACAGAAGATCCTCCTTCAGCCGAAAACATGCCTTGCCCATTACCCTTTCCAGGACTCTACAGGATGAACATGTGTGTCTCGTATACCTACTGGTGTTTATTGATGCGGGAATATCATAAATGGCAGTGGATGCCGATACGACTTTGCCTTGTTTATAAGAACCCGCCATCTTGAGTCTACCAGATCATGCTAAAAGTATACAAGAGACGGAGAGTTATATAGCGGCCGGTTAGATTAATCGATGGCAGATTCTAGATGGCATTCTCGGGTTAAATACCTGAGAAATTTCACAGGTAATTGCCTAAACGTTACGTTTATCATAATAATCACAGCGTGTGGGAATGACAATTTAATTATGGTGTAATTGCCTTCAAATGTGAGTAATAAGAAATAATGTATTTTTTCAATCTATACACAAGGTTGTCTTCCTAATAGTCCACATATGAATACGTCAGTGGAAATGTATTCCTGCGCTTGTAAAAAATCGATACATTTTGTAATAAATCCAATGGATTTCAATTTGATAAAGAAGCAAATTGAATGTGCTTCCATATTGTATATGGTAGGGATGGATTACTGTTAGCATCAATGAGTTTTTAGCATATATTAGAATATTGGATTGCATATAGACAAAGTTGCTTCGTTTCCATAAAGTTTCTGCTATCCGCTATATGATGCGATAGACGTCTAGATTTCTAGACTAGATTGCAGAGTACATGTACACGGAAATGTACGACAAACGTTGGTCTACTGCATGTAGTGTCAGCACTCGCCCGTGTAACAGTCTCCTCTCTCCATGCACCTACACACGCGCGTGCCGTCAACGATTAGTTGTACGGCGAGAACTACCGGTATCATTCTTGGTTTGAGTCGCTTGGCGGCGTGTTGCTGTTGAAAATAGATGCTGTCTATTATACTATACACCGGCATTCATGCATAGATGTCCAGCCAACACTGCGTTCCTTATCCATCTCGAATGTGCAAGATATGTCAGAGGAACCTCCGTTCATGTGCGTCTGAAGTTAATAACTGTCGCCTATTCTTGCAAACAGAATGAACAAGAACTAGCATATAAGAGGAAGCGATGCGTCATTGTTGTTCGTTTCATTATATACTGACGGTAAAATGTTTGGCAACACCAGTATTCTTTGGCAGACATATAACTTAAAGTGTAGTATTTATTGGAATTAATTATGTTTTAATGTACACCGTTTAGAACTTTGACATTTGAGGGTTACTTGCCACTGTTAAAACAGGTAGGTCCCTACATGTATATTTGAATATATAGTAAAAAAGTAAGCATGTTTTGTTTTGTTGAAATGTAGGTTCTTAAAAAAAAGAAATTGCATAAAATGTTAGAAAAATGTTAGAAAACGTAGAGTATTTTGTTGGAAAACGTTTTTTAGTGTTTCATTATGTCAACCGTTCAACAATTTAACCATGTATTACACTTTTCCACTGTAACCACCTCAGCTCCAAAACAGTTCTTGACATCACTGACGCATTGATTAAAAAAAAAAAAATCAAGAATGCCATCGGCAAATTGCCAAAAGTAATATGCCTTAATAAAATCATCCTCAAAATATTATTATTTAAAGTGAATTTAAATAATACAAAGTAATGGCATATTCAGTGTTGCCAAACTATTTACCGTCAGTATAGATACATGAGCAAAAACGAAAAGAACTAGCATCTATAGAAAGAGGAAGCGAAATGTCATTGTTGTTCGTTTCATATAGGTACATGTCCTGTCAATTCTGTTGCATATAGCATATAATTATTATGTATGGCGTTTCTCTTCCAACCTTCTCTACGCTGGATTAGTTTAGACACAAATACTGCTCATTATGGCGTCTGAAGGGAATAACTGTCGCCTAATCTTACAAGCAGAACCAACAAGAACTGGCATAGAAAGAGGAAGAGATGACAGATGTGTCATCGTTATTAATTTCAATAGGTATACCATCCTCGCAACACCGGCCGTTATGACTACTCTATAACCTCTATATAGTTGACGGATTTAAGGAGACACAATAGCATGGGGTTCTAGGATAAATTGGTCCTGCCAATGCTGTTGCGTAGAATGCATGGCGTTCCTCGTCATTGTTGTTTGTGTCATTAGGTACATGTCCTGCCAATGATGTTGCGTAGAATACATAGCGTTTCTCTAACCATGTCTCTGCTGGATTAGACACCGGCACTACTCATTCGGGCATATCCAGTTGCCTCCAACATTGAGAGAGTAAAGACGAGCACTAAGTAGAATCAACGAGACCTATCTATTCACACAGATGAGTAGTTCAGGGTATGTTATTGTGGGTTCATGTCATTAGAGTAAGTGCACGATAATACGTTTTCAATTTGCTTCACTACCATGACGTTGTCCAATCCTGAAAAGGGCCCAGTTCGTTGCCGTAGGAAACTGCAAGCTTATATATAGGGCAGGATCCGATGATCCATTTACGGCATATAGTATCAGCTATAGTGCTATGGAACCTGTGATCAATGTGTAATCTCACACCTTAAAAGAATGTCGTCGGCAGTATTAACTTTGACAAAGACCCATTATTTCGTAAAAGGAATTTTTCAACCTGGTTTCCGACGGCTTTGGAAAAAATAATCTGACCTTTTCATAATTATCTGGATGACGTTATGCATCTTCAGAATAATATTGCCTGGTATAATATATTTACAGTGGAAGTAGGAGACACTGATGCTGTCGGCGGTCTATGGCGGGGGCTTGACCTGCACCGTAGGAAAAATAGGATTGAGACTGCCTTTCCGCGAAGCTGCCACGTTCATTCCAATGACGCTGCTTATGACCATGTAACGTGAGATAAGAAAGCGTGCTTAATTCCGACTGGGCGTTAATAACGATAATGGTTAACATAACATGATGAGACTTCTTGCCTTGGGGGAGCTCCTGTAGGAAATGCTGTCCTTTTTCCGTGGCGTTCGCTCGTTTCTTGTTGTCATTAGCATGGTAATCCCGATATTACTCTTGTCTCTTTAGACTACGTGACTTACATGAAAATCGAAACTTTAAGTAATTTTCTCAGTCGGGAATTGGATTGTCGCGTGAAGGCAAATTCAAAATTCCAGTCTCGCGAAAGATAGAGCCCCCGCGAGAGCTGAGGCGAGGTTTTGAAGTTCCCGCGAGACGGAACAAACGCCAACCTTTGCCAGTTCCAACCCAGGAGGATACGTCTGTGATGTATCAAAACCGAAAAGGCAATCTTGTTTTATCTGACGAGGAAGGTGTAGGTGCCTCCGCGAATGTATTTCGTGTTTTCTGCGCCATCGGAGACTGTAATTTTGTCCGGAATCCGAAAAGAATTACGTCGCGTCTTCCTACTATAACCGAATATTGAAGTCACGAACCCCCGAGGCCCTCCGTCGCCTGTTTTGTTTCTTTGCAAACGTTGGAAAGATAAAGAATACGGCGGTCGAGAAATCGATCCATGTGCCATCTATATGTTTCTTCCCGCCAGCCATCAATGGCGCATATGTTTGCAGAGACGGGATGTCGTGTAATCGCGCGATGGCTGTATTAGGTTAGTGCTCGCTACTGCTCGCAGGAACACTGTGCCATTGTTTGCGGAAATAAGCACAGTACGCCCGGTTGAATGGTCCCAAGTGAGCAGCGTTTTTCCACGGCAACGTCGAAAAGTTGTCTAACGTTGAATTACGCTGTGCACGTGCAACGTCTGAATAATTCATCAGATTCTCGTGCAAATCTCTTGTGCACGTGCTGTTAGAATATCCGAGAAAAGGGTTATTGCAGTGTGTAAACAGGTCGTGTACGTTGTCATTATTTCATCGATCAGTGTAATAAACTAAACCGATACTCAATGAATAGTATGCGTTAGGAATACAGTACATGTATTTGTGTATCATTCACTGTACTCTTTAAATTAGTTTGCCGTATATGTATAACATGATGGTATAGATCATTTCAATATTGGTTTGTATTCAATTGACTCAAGATAGTTGAATGTATATACGTATAAGGTATAGTTTATCCATGATATATACAATGAAATATACAATGAAATAGGAAGGGATTTATACCTGGTTGCAGATAGGGAGATCAGTCACTCTGGTTTTAACATGCTGCAGGTAGCCCCATGTCTAGGCTACTGAATACATCAATCTGTTTTTAACATGCTATTTAAGAGTGCCGCTCTTTTCGCTATTCTATCGCTTTCATTGTATTTATTTTTATATAAAAAGATATATATTTTTAAGTGAAAATTATACTACACCATCATTCTTAAATAACGCCAGATGTGACATTCCTAATCGTTTGATGTGCACGTGCAGAAGTCGACATGCGTGTTTGACTTTTTGGGGCATTATTTTGGTTTATTTCTGGATGTGGTAACCAAAGAAAATGTAAATAAATTATTTTGTGATGCTTCAACTTCTCTTTCGCGCGATTCTAAATATCTAAGGAGATAGTGGTACAAGTTTATCTACTATTAGACTGGAATTCTATGCATGGATCAGTGGAAATCTAAAATGCCACACATTACGTTATGCTATATAAATACCCTCCGCTTCCTGTAACTATAGTATAGCTTAATAATATTAAATAACTAATGATATACTTGTACGTTTACTCGTGCACGTCTTATTATATAGATAACATTGATGTGCGTGCAACACTACAACAGCTTGGCATTCATTTAGGTATGAACTAGATAATAAATTATCGATAGTTTGCTATATAGATGTAGTATAGAATACATTTTATGTATATTCCCCGAACAGTATAGTATGCATGCATACTTATATCTCCAAACAGTGTAGCATGATGTGTTTACCATGCATATATATATAATAATATATAGATATAGATATAGATATATAGATATATATTGAATGCAGCTTGTATGTGTTAGATAGTTATATTGATTGAATTAATGTTTTACGTCCAGCGGGAATGTTTCACCCATAGGCTATTATAAATATACACCGAGTTTATTCTACCAAGATATAGCAGTTTAATCGTATTTAACCCTCTCCCTGCTTGATTAGGCATATAGGCACTGCTTTAGGGCATGTCCGGTTGTCTCCAGCAGGGAGAGGGTTAAACGTGATTATAGGTGGTAATCGTATAACCACGTTTTCAAAACATATACATATATCTTAATGGATACATATATCTTAATATATGTGACCCAGTCTGGAAAGGAATTTATATTAGATCGTACTTTCATGGAATGTAAAATTGCATTAACTGCTATCTCACGCTCTTTTAAATACAATTTGTTCCCAGTAAGTGACATTAAGTAGTATATCAAACAGTATAAAGTATACGAGTCGACACGTTAATTTCTAGTGGAACTGTGTTTTAAGTGTTTCTTGGACAAGATAAACTAGCCGTAATTGTTTATATATTGGCCTAACCGCATCCAGTGGTATACAGCTTAATAGATATAATATATAGGGCATGGTCTTGCGCTGTAGAGTATGTGTATACTAAATGTGATGGCGTAAATTAAAGAGAATAAACCATCTCGACATATGCCATACATGATAAGCATTTAACTATATTCTTCATATTCTTTTAAAGAGTTTTCATGTTAGATGGGGCTTTCCATAACCTTGTATATTTGTCCCCAATCGGAAGCTGGATAGTATATACAGCCTAAATTAGTGCCTTCAAACGGGTTCAGTCGTTTATATGTACATGATAAAAATAATAATATATATAATATTCTTGCATCACCTAAACTATATAGCCTATAATAATATTCAATGGAGACTAGCGTACTAAATGCTTAAAATGTGCCCAAAATGAGACTTATTATAAAAATTTGATTGTTAATTTTAAATGATTGCTGGTCTTCCAGTGTTGTGTTGTGTGAAAATGTTGTTGATGTAGCAATATTATTTTTCAAATATGTAACCCTTCCTGAAGTCTGAAAGTGGAATGATTGCAGTAGGCTATCAACACATCATGATAATGTTAAATGCATTGACCACCATCTGTTCTGGATACAACTTGGCAGATTGCTAACTGGCTTGGTGATGATAATTGAGAGTTCAAACAGTCAATCTGTAAGTTAATAGGATTTCTGGAGTCTTTGCACAAGTGGTCAAAGAATGGTGATGAACATAGGGTATAAATATCGCCAATATCTATTATAAACTTGACGGAAGTTGAATATTTCTACCTCAAATCCATACTACTGATACATTAGAAGTGATCATGGTGATTATTCAAAAGAATGTTTCTATTAGTTGTGTGTCTCCTAGCTTTAACTCTCTCCATGCACTAAAGCACTGTGACTGTGTCTAGTCAGGCAGGGAGGGTTAACTGGTTAAAGGCCCAAAGTTCCATGTGGATACTCAATAATAATAATAACAATGATAATAATAATTAATGATAATAAATTATAAGTATTTATACTATACTATACGTAGTAGGCCTATATAATAAGTATTTATAATAATTAATAATATAATATAATAGGCCTAATCTGATATAAATAAATAATAATAATGATAATATATAACACTGCCCGAGCCATTTAAACCCTAGAAATTTTTATTTTTTCAAGATTCTAGTCCATCATTCTAATATTATTTTTTTAAGGCGATTTCCCAGCTCCATTCATGAACTGATGAAATTCGGTCACGGTTCGCTGACAATCGTTCTTGAAATGCCAGCCTCGTGCGCGGTGATAAAAGGAGTGTGGGAAATACGTTAAGAACAAACAACTTCCCAATATTGTGTAATTTTAGTATCTGCTACTTATTTTAACCAGTGTATATAGATCTACACGATGTAGGTATCATCCTTCTAACCGTTTGGCAGCTAAAAACGAAGTGGTCTCGTGCGCAGCATCCAAACGCATGCTACGGGGATATTATTGATGCCTGTGAAATGTGGGCCACTCTCGCTGACGGCAGAATTGCTAAAATCGTTCATTCACTCTCACCGCCAAGTAGTGTTGATTTAGTGAGCCCTTCTTATTACAGGAAATGTTCATTTACGCCGGTACACTTGATGAGTTACTGTTGTGATTTATTTTCTAACGCTCGATGGGTACCAAATATTATAGGCTGCAAATGTGGATGCGCACCTCGCACCTGTCTTTGAGCCTCGCAGGAATGCATGGCAAACAAAGATGTGATGGTAACGATTACTTGTTTCTTTGTGGCAGATTTGACCAGATTCTGTAGAAGTGCACACAACACAAGGATGGATACGTATCGGTAGTGAGTGAATTCAATGTTGAGGGATGCGCTAGTCAGGATTCAAATGGAAGCAGACGACAGACATTTGGAAGCGAGCAGAAGAGAAAGTGTAAACAAAGGCGGTGAATGTTCAAATAGAATCCAGGTAGGTTGTACTATTTTCGTCTTCTTCGGTTCCTAGATGCTGTGGTACAGACTAGATTGGTAGTAGAAGAGTGGATTAAACATTAATGTGAGATTTATAATTATATGTTTTGTCTAAATAATAATTTAATGAGAAAAACCTCTTTGACTTTGTCATAAACATCAGACTCATCTACCCTCAAGTTGTAAATTTTAACAAACAAAACAGTAGACTAACCAGATAATTTGTGCTTAATAGCAAACTCAGATTACTGCAATATTCGGGACAATGATTGGGTTAGTGTATTAGTGAATAAAGTAAACAATGTGTAAAGTGCAATAATATTATTCACAATATTTTACCATTTCTAAAAATTGCATTGCCAATTTTACCTGAACTTTTTTTTTCTGCATTTCTAAATCAATAATTAATTATTTAAAATTGTATATTGTCATGTTAAATTTGTAATATTTTTTAATGTTATAACTTATTATAACTTATAGAATATGCTACCATGCATTTCCTAGTTACAATGTATTGATACAAGTATTCCTAGTTGAAAATGTATCCATTAACTTTGGAACAACTGCAAAACAATGGTACTGGTATGTGGAACTAAAAACAAATTGTAAATGCAGCTGATTGTCCTACATATCATTCTACTCTTGACCATTTCATCATGTTCATTGGAACTTGATTGACATGTCAGATCTAGTCTATGAACAGATGAAAGATAGTATAAATCTGAATAATCGATTAGAAATACACCTGATAAAAACTAAGGACACTATTTTTATAATTATTATTGTCAGAATAATAGCTCTACTAGAGCTACCATTGTCTAAATGATACATCTAGCTAATGTTTTTGTTGCATCCAAAATAAAGATTCCTCCTCCTCCTCCTATATTGTGAACCCTAGCCCCAAGATTATAAAATCTTTTGTTAACAGTATTTATTTATTTATTATTTCATACACACAATTCAAAGATTTGTTCACAAATCCACATATATCAAATTTAAGCATGAGGATGACATTGTACTCAAAAGGTGTGGTAACCTCAGAGCTGAAAGTTGTTCCCAGTGGGACAAAAATATTACCAGCCAGCAACATTTTTCCAGAGTAACATACTGATACATGATACAGACTATTCACTAGTAGTACTAGTACCGGTAGTTCTTCTAGTACTACTGGTAATGCTACACTGGGTGCCAGTGCACTGATGACATGAGAAGATGATAACGAGAATAGTATGTTTAGGTCAACATAACCATCATATGAACATAACACCATGTACTCTAGTTATACTAGGTGCAACTCTCGACACATAATCCGTATTCTACAAATATTGCTGACAAGTTGCCAAAAGTTGGTGCTTGACAGTAAGCAATCGGATCCTTCCAGCGTGGGAATTTCATACAAACCTTTGTGTATTTTTTTATCAAACTTCTGGCCTTATTTAGAAGAGAGATCTATAGCACTGATGATTTTTTAATAGGGATCAAAATTAACACTGGGCCAATGCTAAATTAAGGTATCCCTACTGGCCAAGGGCTAGTGGTACCTGGGTACAGTAGTTCATTGGTTATTAAATATTTGTATCACTATTCATGCTAGTAAGTTGTAAAGTTACTGGTAGTTTCTATCACTGCCTGAATATTAAAAAATAGTATAATATCCATCGGTCATTAATATCTGGCATATATATCTGCGCTAACAATCACATTGGACACAGTGTGAATGCTAATTTATGATAGTAATTCTAGTAAGCACAACTGGAAACCCTCAGACATCAACACTTCCCAGTTCCTGTGTATGCCAGGTATGTCCTACCAGCTTTGCAAATCACACTGTGATTGTATACACCTGGGCATTCTTCCTACGAATCCTAGCTAACTGGATCCAATATCTACATGTTTCTCAATGTCTGAGTTGAATCATGGCAATTTAATGGAATTTTCTTTTTATTCTTTGGGGAAATAATCAGTTCAGAAAAGATAATACATCACACTGTAAAAGGTGCATGCAATGAATTCCAATTGTTTCCTAGCCTGTAATTTAACAGGGTGGAGAGATAAATTGGATAAATTTTAAATTACTCATGGGCCTGTTGACAACTTGTAAAATTCAATGTTCTCATATTGATCTAATGATAATTGCTCATGGGATTTTCTTTAATTAGAGCAGGTTCTAACTTTGAGGAAATTGCATGAATAAACAAATTTGATTTTAACATGACATGAATTTATTTCTTTGAAAATATAATCAACGGTTTGGAGACAAAAAATACATTTGAAAATATCATCAACGGTTGGGGAAAAACACACACAAAAACAAGAATAATATTATTTTATATGCCAGGATGGTATATGATTTAATTTGTTTGTATGCTTGGTATAATAGTACATGCTTACTACATGGTGCAAATATATTTGATATCCTTGGTTTATTCTGTACCAACCATTGCTCGAGTGTATTAGGCTTTCCTCCAACTGAAAGCAGAGCATCACAATATATTGAAACATTGCAACTCGCTTGTCTATGATAGATATTTTTATCTGTATCTGTATTTGTATCTCTCATTTTCAGGAAACTGTCATCTGATCTCAAATGTGAGGGCGGTTTTTCCGACGACAAGATGCTACGGATACCCGTGCAAGGCGTAAACCGATGGTTGCACGTCGCCTTGCAACTGGTTGTCATCCAGGGCTTCTATGTCCTGTCAACCCTGGGAGCGTTGTGCACCAAGGCTGTCCCGTAAGTTCCTGCAGTCCACCAAAAATTTAGAATGATTACTTATTCCTGTAGCTATATGTGATTTTTTTATAAAAAAGTCTTGTTACAATGGCGCCCAACTTTGGGATAAATTGTTCTAGTAGTGTGTGGGTCTTGGACATGTTGGATGGATGGGAGCAGCTCTACCAATTTGGTCAAAGGCATAACCCTACTCAAGTAGGGACAGTGTCACACTATATGTAGCATTCTTAACTTTCTCCCTGCTGAATAAAATGAAAGTGTTCTATTTCTGCATATGATCAGGCAACTTAAGTTGCCTTCAGCAGGGAGAGGGTTAAAGTACAGTAGATGATCATGCCCTTTATATAATTACATGAAAATTAACTTTGAATTTACAGCATCCAACGTCAGTCTAAGAAGGTGCACGTGTTGCGAAGGCTACCTGCTGCTTGCTCAAACTGGGACAAATCATGGGCCTGGTTAACAAAAGTAGATTGTGGGACAAAATATAGGTAAGAATATTTTTAGTTAACCCTACAGAAAAAAAAAAGAAAAAAACATTCCTGTAAAAAATATAGATGAGCATTCTAGAGAAAAAAAATACAAAACAAATCCTATGAATATATTCTCTCAACAGAATACTCAATGTTACTGCAATCAGATGATTCAGATGAAAGTACCATCTTTATCAGCGATACCCAAAGGGCTAAGCCTTAAACCTGTGTACATGACCCACTAACGGTCGGCGGTCGAGAGAGCGAAACTTTCCAAAAATTCCCAACTGAGCTATGTCAGTTTTGCTGTGCATCATAAACTTTCTTATTACTTCTCATTCTTGGCTGGATCTTAGAAAGCATGGATGCATTCCTCCTCTGCCAGACTGGCATTGGCAATTGTATAATTAGGACTAACACTCTCCATGCCTGGGTCCCTAGTGACGACTGTGCAAAAACTGCCCAGCACAAAGCCCCCCCCTCTGTGTACTGTAGAGCAATACATATCTGTACACTAATCAATAAGCTACCAGCCATTTCTGGCGATCGATAAATATTGCGGAGGGGCTCCAGAGACGCCAATTGTGAGGCAGTAGAAAATGGCTCAAGATACCGGAAGTAATTAGTCGGCCTGTGTTACCATGTAGCTTCACATCTGTTCAACGTTGATATCGGCACATTCACAGAATGCTGTGGCCTGCAGGCATTTTACGAAGAAAAGCGCTCACTAGTCGCTGGTAATCTGAGAGTATATAATAAGTGTTGGCACAATTCTTAACAACGAAGCGATCTGAATCAATCTCAAGTTTGCAAACATTTTTCTACACCAGTGCCTTGTGTTAGCAGGGTCGTGATCGAAGAGGTTTGGCTCGAAAAGTCGTTTATCACAAAAACACACACAAGTGGAGATGGTTAATTAATCATTTGACTAATGGATTGTTTGACATTAAGGGTTATGAATACTTATTGATTATCCTCTTGAGAGACTGAAACATGAATTATTTTATGCTACAAGAACAAAAGTCGGTCATATGAAGGCATGTACATAACATAGTATAACCGTAATTGCGCTATATATAGGTTACATAGTCGACTAAGCAACTCGGCAATAAACATCTGGGCGTTCTTTGCATTTGGGTTAATGTGGGAAAGATCAGTTTGGGGGTACTGCATGCATTAGTTTGAATGGGTTACAATTTAAGTGTATTTTCTAAGTTATACAGGAAACAATAATTGACATAAATGATCGGTTTGGGGATAATACTGTATATTGATTAGTTTGAGGGAAGGCTGATAATTTGAACATATTTTCTAAACTACATTTTTTTTAAATCATAATTGAAATAAATGTCAACGATCGCCAACTAGCATTTAAAGTTTTTGACAAAAAACTCAAGAGAGCACCTTGACATATTCAATAACGTGGGCCTGCTAAAGCAATCAAACATTAGTGCCTTCCACTGCGTGGGGAAATCTCGTCAAACTTCTTAATACGTTAAATGATTTAGATAAATCGTAGAGATCGTCCCAAGCTAAATAGAAATTGATTGACGTTAATAAATTTGATTAATTAGTCTATTATTAACAATAGAAGAAGTAAAATCATCCAGGAAAAGTAATTATCCAAATGAATAATTACAAATATTGTAATTATAACATAATGTATTTCATGTGCAATCATTTATCAATTCAATTCTTAGAATATTAAACTTAACACTAACAGTAACAAATTTAAAGTCATTGATAATACTTCACACTCTTGTCTAGTAAATTCAATCAATTTATTCAAAAGTTGATTGTTTTGTTTTTCCCACTGTGATTATTAATAACACGATGAATAATAAACATGAAGTTAAAACCGTAATAATAATGTTTATAAATCTGCAAATATATTCATATTGAATTGTCACCAGATTATATAACTTCAGGGTTTGCAATTAACACTCGCCCGGGCCATTTCTCCCAATGCTAAAGGTATCCTAAGGGCGAGTAGGAATTCATGTCTTTTGTAAACATTTGTTATTTGTATCATTATTCGGGCGAGTATGTTTCAAAGTTAGTTATTATCCCTGTAACTTACAATACTGAGTACGTTAGATTAATTGGGTCCCAATCCATAAAATGATCACAATACTTTAAATAATAAATAAATAAATAATAGTTTTTAGCTTTCTATATGTCTGGGCTATGACTCATAGTGCAGTGGCAATTCTGTGAAATTTCAGGTTAAGACTATTGTGTAGTGGTTTCAGGTTATACTCAGGGCTCTAGACTAACATTCTGGGTTACTTGCCCGCAGAGCAAGTCAGGGCAAGTAGTAACGGTATCAAAGGTGCAAAATGTTAAAAAGTAGGTTGCCTGCAGTCCAATTTAACTTGCCCATGTACGTCGGGCATCTGTTACTAAGCGTTAGTCCAGAACCCTGTAGACTACCGTTCTAACTGCCTTGTGATGCATTTCTGATGTATAATTTGTGTTGTTTCAGGTTAGACTATGTGACAGTTCCGCCCAGGGAAGGGGTCCAGTATAAAATAGAGTATGGGTGCTGTACTGGAGACACTAAATGTGAGTCTGAAGCTGGTAGGTGTCTTCACATATTATCCTTTTGATATATTATTACAACATCATTATCAGACCTGGCGGCCTATTCTCGAAGCATTCTTACGAACTTCTTAGCCTACTAGACTAAGAATCGTTAAGATTGTTGTACCATCATAAGAACGCTTCGAGAATAGGCCACCCAGAGCTCTAGGGATACCTAGTTTGAACTGACTCCAACATAAAACATATTATGTAAATTTGATTAGTCTACTCAAGCACGGTATATTTGACAACAGGCTACATATTTTGCTTGTCCCACTGGTTTTATATATTTTCATATTTTTTATTATTTTAAATTTTGTATCCCAATGGACGTGTGTGTTGCAGGTATGGTGACGTCGGATGAGAAGTTTCTTGCCATCATCCTCGGGTCCACTGCTGCCGCCCTTCTACTTCTAGTTCTCGTCATCATCATCAGCCTCTGTCACAAGAGAAGACAACTCAGGTAATAACATCAATACTTTTCTTTCAGTAAGAATTCCCGATATATTATCGTCGCAAATGGGTGAAACATTCCCGCAACGACGTTAAACTCCATATTCACTCACTCACCCGATATAATATTTCCAAACCAGCTAGCTGAACCTAGTATTTGTACCTCCGGAGGGATCTATCTATATGCAAACTGAAGCACACCATCAAACATTTCTATCGAGCTAAATTCCACTACATTTAACATTTCTCCATTTGCAATATTTTCCCTTGCAATATTAGATTTTACGATCAATAAATGTTGTTAGTCATAATTATATACAAACCCAATCATACCGCATAATCGCTAATGTTATTTCATGAAGACTCAAACAAATCCTAGTCCTGCTAGTGGTTGATGTATCGTTTCATGAAGCGCTCTTATTAACTACGAGACCACAGTGCTCTTGTAAATACACAATCTCCTTGTATAAGCGAGCACTATGGTCTCGTAGTGCTGCTTTAGAAACTAACTTTAAAACTTACTAGCCCGAATAGTGATACAAATAACAAATGTTATGAATTTCTACTAGCCCTTAGAATACAGCATTGGGAGAATTGGCCGGGGCTAGCGGGCTAGTATTAATTTCTATCCCTGACCCCGAGATTACGAAACTTTTATGAGTACGATTTCATACTCAACTCAGAATTTTTTTCATAAAACGTCATGTTTTTTAGCATAGCACGTGAGTTGAGCACAAAAACGTACTCAGAAAAGGTTCGTAATCTCGGGACCTGTAGCAGATATGAGAGCTTCGAGAAGCGATGCCCAGGCTTGGTCTATTTACTCAGACAGCGAAGAGACTAGATCTACTTTAGTCTGCTGGTCATTACACAGAGAGACCCAGAAGTGTCCAGTATTACAGCCAGCTGATGGATGGTGGTGTGGCTGCCTAAGTACCCCAACATCAGGGGGAACAGGACTTTCACATTAGAAATATTGAATATGATTACAAGCTTGCCCTGCTGTGTCAATAATCATCAGATCACGATCAAAGAATCTGTGGTCATCTTCCGTTGCGGTTGTGTCATTTGATCGAGATTATTATTCTGTTATTTTAGGTTTGAAGTAAAGTTATGTCATTTGATTGACATTATTATTCTGTTATTTTAGCTCATTATTATTCTGTTATTGAAGCGAAGTTATGGAAATTAATGTTTTTTATTGGCGTTGTTGGGTAATTTGGTTATTTAACTATATACAGTGTCACCCGTGATAATGTATGAAATTTATCCTGATGAAATAAGCACTGGCCAGCCCCCAATACGAGGGAAATAATCTTGAAAAAGCCAATCATGATAACTAAGAAAAAGAAAGTGTAGATCCTTACGATGGGCAGATCATGGTAATGTCGATAGTCTGAACCACAATATTCACTCAAATGACTCCAGGGAATCTCTGCTGGTGTAGTGAATATAACGCTGAAAGTTGTGTGAAATCAGCCATTTAGCAATTGAACAATTGACTATATTATCATTCAAGTGTTCATTTGCACACAAAAAAAGCATTCCTTTCGCCTCTCTCGGATGTTTCGTTAAGCATTTTACATACCGTAATCCGACGCATCCTAAAATTAAATAATTGCAAACAAATTTGTCCACAAATCAGGTGGAATTCAGGTTGGGAGTACAAAAACCAGGAAGTTCGACCAATGGTGCCAATAAACGGATACGCTACCAATAGTAGATCCTCTTCTGATACCCCAAATTCCTGGCGAGAAATTCCTTCATGGGAAGATATAGCTAATCAGTCTTTGTTGTGCTGCAATTACCCCACAGGGGTTGACTTGAATTCGCAAGTGTTTGCTGAGTGGATTTTCCATGGGAAGAAGGGAAGCGAAATTGGAAAGTGAGACACAAACTAATGATACTACTTGAAGGGTGGGTTTAGCTGTGAACAAGAGAGGATAGTGATGACAAATTGCTCTAATCCAATTGCTCTTAAGCATCCTGCCTGTTTTTCGCCTTTGCTGAAACTCGCGATAACGTGGGCTACGGTATCACACACATGCCAATGTACAAGTGTAGAGACCATATCCACAGAAAATGGATTTCAAAGGGCGCCTGTTGCTATTTATAGTATCTGTGAAAGGTTAGGGTGGTGTAATGATATGCAGCATGAAAAGGGAAATTCAATGTAAACATGGTAGAAATCAGACCCGAGTGAAACATTCCTTGTACATCATGTGTTGCCTAAAAATATTCCTGTAATAGGTTATTTTAGAATTAATATTAATTATGATAAATTAACATGTTGAAACAAAATTGAAAGTAGCTGTACACTAAAATTAATAATGAAAAAAACATAATAACCTAAATTTATTATGTCAATATAATATATTTGTATGATGTTGAACTTTTTCACCACCACTATGTTATTACCTCAATGCCACTTGACCATCTCAACTCCCTATGGAGTATAATTGGCATTGCTGGTATTTCCTGTTCTAGACAGTTAGAATTCAAATTATTATCCCATCTCTATAAAAAAAATAGTTAATTGAATATTCCATTTTCAATTATCTTATTACCATTATTTTACACAATAACTAGGTCGATACATTTTTCTAATGGATTTCAAAGCCAAAGCAATCTGTTTTGAATTCCTGTCACATAGAATCAAGTAAGGCAAAATGTTCTAGCAATGTTTGAAATCCAATATAAAAGTAGCTAAGTCATGAAAACCAAATTGCATTTATCTGCAGTAAATCAATATATTTCTGGAAAAATTACAATGTTGGCAGGCAGCCAAATTCCGTGCTGGTCTATAATAATATAGTATTCACGACAATAATCAATTTTCAAATTTTCAATATAATAAAGTAATTGTCAAACTACTTGGTATACTGGCTTAACCATTGTATTGTATACTTATGGATTAGTTAGTAAATTAGGACATCTCCAGATGCTAGATGGTTAACTTGCCCATGGCCCAATGTACAAAATCAATTTCAGTGTGATTTCACTCTGAGCTCATGTTTTTAACTTTTATGCTCAAATTCACATTCAAAATGTTAGTTGAGCATGGAGTTGTACTCAAATTATTTCGGAATTCTTTAAACCAGATGTACGCCAGACAAGCCCCAAGATTACGTGACTTTTTTTAAAAATACGATTTGATACTCCATTCAGTTTTGTTCACAAATTTCCACATTATAGCTTGAGCATGAAATAGTATTGAAAAAGTTTCATAATCTCAGGGTCAGAACTCCTATAGACATTGTTTAGAGTATATTCCTACCGCTAATGTACTATTACAAAATTTGGATCCGATTTTCAATATGGTTGCCATGTTAATACTTACATTCATGTGAGGCTATTAGTATTACATCACTCATGACACACAGTCTAATCAAGCTATTAAGCATTCTGAAATTTGTAATATATGGAGTAAACAATTAGGACCCGCATTTACATGTAACCTTACCATTTTTAAGTAATGCTATTTTTTAGATTCATTTCATAGTCATTAGCATTGATACACATCAGTGAGCAAATTTTTTACATTGATTTTTATAATCATATATTCTTTGTACTGGTTGTTCAATATCGACATAATGGTGGCCATCTTCCTTAATATAAAGAATATAATAGCCCTAGTTTCTACTTACTAAATGCATGCTTCGTATTACACACAACTTTTACCAGATGAAGCTTAAATATGTGCATGGTTACGAGTCCATGTCGGATCAATTATTCCTAATGTGTCCTGCTATATGGGACCTGTGTGTGCATATGGATATAGACCCTCTTACCTCCGAGATGCACTTCAGTCTCAATGCTATTCATAGTAATGCATTAAAAGTGTCATTTTAGGTAGATGAAGCTTCCACTTTCATATTGCATTAACCCATTTTCTGGTGGTTATAGCCAGAGTTAATCCAGCCGAGTTTACTGCAACATTCAGCGCTACGGATGTTGCAGGTTTTCTCCTGTCCATATCTGACCAGCTGTGATATATAAGTGAAAGAATCTTGATAGCGGCTGTAAATCCCAATTCTAAAATAAAATAAAATAATATTCCAGTAGAGGGAGGGTTAAACATGCTCTTTGTGCACTATGGAGGTTACTTATTCTCAAACTAAAGTATTATTTTAATCACCGGTCACTTTCATTAGTTGAATGTGAAGGCAATCATGGTAATGGTAGAATATTAGTTTCTCATTTGGGAAAAAGTATATTACATGTATTAGGTATCAAGCACTATTATATGTCAGATATTGCCTTATATATGATCTAGAGGTTATCTTCACTGATGGTCACTTACAATAGCGAGTGCAAGTTTAGTCTAATGTTATTTCCGGTGACAGGTGAAATACGTCATGATCGTGACTTTTGTTTGTGACATGACAGTTGATTGTTTGTGACGTGACAGTGGATTTTTGCGCATTTAGATTTTTGACCAGTTTATGTCACCGGATATTGTGTCTACTTGCAGCTCCTATTATATTTCGTATTTGTATGGATCTGAAATGTTTATATTTTTGGATAACCTAAAATTCGCAAGCCATGTGAGGTATCATATTAATGGGGGAGGGTACACAACGCATTTTGTAAATCAATACAATTTCTTTTCTCATTATGTTGGTGAGGAATGGTACCATACTATAATGGTTAGTTTAGTATTAACATTTATCCAAAATATTTGATGATTCTAGCGATTTGATTGGTTGAGAGGTGTCCTGTCAAAAATCAATAGTTAAAAGCTGTGACCTTATAAATGACTAACGTCATTGTGGTCACCCGCAACTCATACGTTAGAAAGATTCTACATAAATATTCACAAGTTTGTTTTCTTAAAAGTATGTAAATCTATTACAATTTTGGATACATTTGTTGTCCAGCGTGATTTTTGGGGTACACCCATCGACTGATATCCGAAAAGTTCCAGCTTGTAAAAAACTGGGAGCTTATTCTCGAAATGTTCTTACGACAGTAAGACAATCTTAGCGATTCTTATAGTATGTCTACGAATTGTTCTTAGGCTAAAAAGTTCATAAGTACGTTTCGTGAATAGGCCCTCTGTGCACAAAGTATTTTTGAGTTCCAGATTATTATTTTAATCGTTGTTTTGTTTCTTGTTTTGCAGGTGCCCTGTGCTCTGTGATGGAGGCAGTCATATTTATGAAACTGCTGAAGGTATGATTTCTTTGTAATTTATTTAATAATAATAGTTTGTACATTTATTTTGCGCCAAATCCATGCTCCAAAGTATGCTCAAAGCACTACATTATTACACTAGTCAATGGATCAGTATTCTCTTATTTTATCCTTCTAAACTCCCTGGGGAGTATACAACCCAAGCTGCCATTCAGGGCGCTAGAAGGTTATGAGTCACATGCCCATGTATTTGCCTTATGTAATGAATGTTTTGTTCATAAAGTCATTGACGCCTTGTACTTACGTAGAAAATAACCCATGAGATACTAGTGATTATGAAAAGTATTTCCTGAGTTAAATTAATTTTCACAGTTCTGAGCTTTAGCGAAGAACGTTTAACATTAATTTCATGAGGGACTTATTTTCTGTAATCACTCGTATTGAGTGGGTTATTGTAATTATTTATACGGGTCCTGAATAACAAGTTTGTAATTTTGTATTTGTTCAATCAGAATGAAATTGGATGCTAGTTATTACCGGTACCATAATACCATTGATGTTAAGGTTAAAACATGAAATGAACCAAAACATTTTACTATGGCAGTGACTACATTCTATTGGTTTTCTGGATACAAAATGACAGGTGTCGTGCTTTAAGCATGTTAATCAAGATGGGCGAGGGCGAAGATTGCTATGCCATTTTATATTGCTATTATTATATTATGATTTTCATGTATTATTATATTTATCGATACTGAATGGTATAAGGCAGGGCTATGTCATGGACTTCCGAGATATTCCGAGGGCTTACTGTATTATCAATCATAGTAGCAAGATTCGTCGGAATAAGTTATTTATTTGAATACAGCAGTTATTTTAATTTGCTATGGTTATTTATTCTTCTTGACAACCCATTCACCCCATCCAAGATTCATGTAGAATCTGGCCTTTAAACAACACACACATTTTCGAGAGTTGTCACTCTGGGAACCTGTTTTTCGTGATCTTTGATGAAATGGCGTGTTTAAACTGTTGATTGATTTGTGATGTGATTCTCTAAGGAAATGAAATTTGGATTGATTCTCGTTGCACAAACAGAACTTCCCTATACTCGGGATTTCGCTACTTTTTGTATTTCTCCATATTCTTTGATGTTTGTCTATGTGAAGGTGAATAAACAATGTTTGGCATGAAGGAAGTCTTCTTTTTTAATAGCAATCTTGCTGCACTGTTTACTCAGAAAACTACAGAATCTATCGGTGTCTGTGGGTACATATTACTTAGCTCTTTGGATAACTTGGCAATAGCTTTGTGAATTATGAGGCAGATATATGGCACCATTATTTGACAAGTATTTGTATGCAATATTTTCAGTTGGCATAAATCATGTTGAAACATTGTAAAGATTCCATGAAAAATTAATTTTGATAATTTTTTATTTTTTATTTGGATTTAGCGCTGTTTTCAATATTCTTTCACTTATATCACAGGGTGGTTTCATTTTTAAGTTTATTTTAATTTCTGTCAGTAGTAGAGCATTGGACTCGTATCTTAGATTTGAATCCCAGAATTAACATTGTGTGATAGTAGGGTAACGAGAAACTATAAACTTGTAGGAATTACAATATTCATAGTCCTACCATCATTCTCTGGAATGGAGCCATGCTACAGGTATAACTGTTGTTTCCAAGATATTTAATGTAAAACTGACAAGTCATGACAAGTGAATTAATCTTGAAAACAACTCTAAACCCCAATTTAAACAAAATATATAATAATTTTCTTACCGTTGCAGATATAGACGAGGGGGCGGAGCTACAGGGTGACAGACGAACGTGCGTGGACGAAACCACCACCAAGGTCTGCGAGTCGGAATACGAGGAGATCCGCGACTGCCACAAGCAAGACAAGGAAGACAACTTGCCCCGCTATGCCGACATATTCGGCGAGAAGCAGAAACTTGCTCAAGAACTGGGAGTTACCTCCCCTGGCCGGGAGGAGGCCTTCCATCGGGCCACGGCTCCTCCTCTCCCGTGGGACGGTTCCGCGGATCACGTGACTGTCTCGCGGAACAACGTCCAAGAGGTGCTGTCGGGAACAGCCCAGATTCTGGCCAAGGAATCGGACTCTCTCCAGTGCACGGATGACGACATGGGAGAGCGGATATACTATAACATTGGCTCGGAGCAAGACAGTGTCGATATGCAAAACGGCGGAGGACAGCCTGAAGAGGGTGCTATAGTGACTGTGACCAACGACGATGACACGTGCGCTGCTGTTGTTGCAGAAGCAGCGGCGGCAGAGGATGGGGAGGACTGCAAGTCTAAAACCGATTGCTCAAATTACGATAAATTAATTGAACCCGACACTCTCAGTGAAGACAATGACCACGAGTATCAGAAGCTCGTGGATGCCACGTGTGAGTCTATACCAGGCTCGGCGGCCACGCCACGAGTGAATGACAGTGATAAATGTGTCGTAGAAACCAGTCAACCACAAGTGACGATGA
Organism: Lepetodrilus fucensis; assembly: GCA_032361325.1. Taxonomy (NCBI): domain Eukaryota; kingdom Metazoa; phylum Mollusca; class Gastropoda; order Lepetellida; family Lepetodrilidae; genus Lepetodrilus; species Lepetodrilus fucensis. The sequence goes on from JAUTBV010118831.1 coordinate 22,684, forward strand.
ACGGACACTTGGAGTCTCAGAGCTGCTAGTACATGGCTTGTGACTCGCGAGTCCAGAGCTTGTGGCTTGTGAGTCCACGGCTGCGAGTTCAGGGTGTATGGCTTGCGAGTCCACGGCTCGTGAGTCTAGGGCTTGTGGCTCGTGGTTCGTAAGTTCATGGCTTGCGAGTACAAGGCTCATGGCTTGTGAGTTGGTGGCTTGTGAGTCCAGAGCTCATGGCTTGTGAGTCCAGGGCTTGTGGCTCATGAGTCGGTGGCTTGCTAGTCCAGGGCTTGTGAATCCGTGGCTCATGAGTACAGGGCTTGTGGCTCGTGAGTTTTAGGTTCTTGTGAGTCTGGTCGTGAGGACAAATGCGTGACAGTCATACAATCCTTCATACAGTCCTTCCCCAAAGACACTTCACTGTGCATCTCCACATGTTCATAACGCTCTTCTTGCTGGATGGGATTTCTGTGCATGAAAGACAGCTGAAGCTGACTCATTTTTATCAGAGATTTTTGCTGGTCAAGATTATTAGACTCTCAATAAGCACCTGGCATTATATCTGTACCATATTTCCTAATCATGTCAATACTAGTCAATGGAAATGCAGTTGCAGACCAACTAACATAAGATACATACTGTATATGCAAAATGCATAAATTCGGTTTTGCCATTTGCCATTTCATACAGCTTCTTTTGGAAGTCGTTATGAAAGAAAACTGGATTAACCCTCTCCCTGCTGAAGGCGACTTAAGTTGCCCGATCACATGCAGAAATAGAGCACTTTGATTTCATTCAGCAGGTAGAAGGTTAAAGGCATTGTTTGTATGAATTCTTGCATTTGCACATGTTATCAACTTAAATTATACTTTAAAAAGTAATACTTTTTTATTTATACAAATATCACATGTGTAGAGAAACATCCAATTTTTTTCTGAATGTAGAGCATTCAATTTTGAAATTCTGAAAATATTTTCTCTGATATTATAATTATTCAAATATACTAGTATATGGGCCAACTTTTTTAGGTTGTCACGATTGAGAATGCTGCCAGATGCTGATAATTCATTCTGTGATATGTGTGCAAGTTGACACTGCCTAGGTCTGAACTACTGAGAACAGCCTCGTCATTTTTTATAGAAACCTGGTACTACCATGACTACTGTAATTCTGCACTTTATGACAAGCTGTACGTAAAGGATTACCTGTGGTTAATCTTTGGTAGAATATGTATGTTTTTTTTAAAAATAACTGCCAGGTCCATCTTCCACAGAACAATCGTAGCGATGAGAGAGTCGTAACTCCAGGGATCGAAATTAACACTAGCCCGGGCCATTTTTCTCAATGCTAAATGTATCCTAAGGACCAGTACAAATTGATAACATTTGTTATTTGTAACACTATTCGGGCTAGTTTTAAAGTTAGTTTCTATCGCTGTAACTTCATGTTAATGTATCATAGTTACGACTCTCGTTGCGCTACGATCGTTCTGTGGAAAGGGAACAGAAAAGAACGTGAAGCTTGTCTCAAATGTATGAACCAATTTGCCATTGATAATGATAACTTACAAAATTGAGTATTTTCATGGCTGGCTTTGTTTCTGGCAAGTTTCAGAAAACTGTATGTGTATGTCTGTAGAATCGGACACAGTTATGCCCCCTTGATGAATCTCATTTCGTATGAAAAGTACTAGGCACAGGTCTATGTCTACTGCTACAATCTGTTATAGGCTTTCTGTTTTGTTTTGGTGGTGAGATGAATAACGCTGTATATATATTTTTAGTTTCTTGGAATGTAACAAAGGCAGATCGTATGCGAGTTGTCGATGAGGAAATTTCTTGCCAGTCATTGTCGTCATCATCAGAACTGTTATGTAAAACTTCTGCCTAATTTCTGTCAACAATTATATTTTTTACAGAATATTGACATTCATTTGACCATCATGTTTTGATGTCATTTTTTTATGTCATTTTTGGATGTCAATGACCAATAGTTGGTCAAACAAAAAAGTTATAGAATTAGAAGAACTATTAACTAACACTAAATACTGTAATACTTATAAATCCAAATGGCTACCTTTATTTTTGTCCACATGTATTTAACATTTCTCATGAAATGGTCACCATTTTTCAAGTTGGTCAGCATTAAATAATATAATTATGATTTTTTTTTACGGTATCCCTTTTTTTTAACCCTGATTATGTTTTAAACTGAAAGTCATCTTCACTCATAAATCATATTATATAATTCATAGAGACTTCCATGCTTTGTTCTTACAACATTGTTTGTATTTGCGAGAATCTCCAAGTTTCAATTGTTCCATTGTATTTGAAAGTATGATAATGTAAATACATTTAAAACAGTTTTCCTTTAATTGTTGGGGAAGGACTGTACTTGTCATAAAAAACTTTTGTCGGTGAACATGATTTTGCACATTGCAAAATGTCAGTCGGTTGATACAGTACTACCATGTTGGTGTATTCAAACCATTTTAGTTTGTTTTGGAATTCTGCCATCGAGTGAATGAAAACTTGTGACATTGTGGATAAGCAGTTTTACTCAGAATTACATAATTGACTATTATGACTTTACTGTGAAATCAATAAATATTAAATTTGTATGATAAATGTTCTGATCAAGTTGGTAAACACCTAATACAATTGTTAGCTACACTAACAATATTTCTTCAATTCTCAATCCTCAATTCCTGCGTTTAGATTTCAATGTAAAAGTCAAACCTTGTAATTATGTTTATAATTTCATTTAAATGTTTAAAGCTACTTTGATTCCACTTTTTTTAAATAAAAATATTTGTAATTAGATAATCAGGCTCTATAATCAAAGGTTTTGCATTTGAATATCATGTACAGTGAAAAGTGCTAGGAATGCATTTGGGTGTATGCAAATACATTATAATGCCTTTGGTGCATTTGTATCATACTTGTATGTGTGCAAATTTCAATATCACCATATAGATCACGGAAATATTTTTATAATTACTATTAATACCTACGTATAGCTGATTTCTCAATTGAATGTTGACTATCTGGTTAATTAATTAAAATTCTGAGTAAAACTGTTGTAACAAAAAATCAGATTTGCGAGCAATGTCGTGTGTATCCAGAAAATAAAATGAAACATTCCATCTGAATCTTCCCATATTTTCGGATACATCTGCCTTTGTCAGTCGACATGTCATGTCATCAGGAGACGCTCTTCATGTCATAACGTTTGTTTCTGTATTTGTTTATCATATTATTATTGATTCATCTTCTTGGATCTTGGACCTCAAAGGTCTGTGCAAGATCTTGTGCAATATTTGTTCATGTGCAATTCATCATGACAATTACATAATATATATTTAATCTGCAAACTGCCTGTCTTTGTACTGATTGGCTTAAAAAATCATTAAAAGGTGCAGTGTTTTATTTCCGAGTGTTGTGTTGTATTTATTCTATCCATATTTACTTGAAAGAAGTGCTGCCTTTAACAAAAGGGTCTTACTGCCTTACTGGTATTCATAACATTAACAGATCAGGCCAAGTCGTCGCAAATGGGTGAAAGATTCCTGCAGTGACGTTAAACTTCATAATCACACTCACTCGGCATATGATGTACAAATACAAATTATATAAATGCACATGGTCATCCATCTCCCCTAGGGAAGGGTACAATTCTGAGCTTCGCTTACTACATTATAGCCTTTCCCATCATTCCCCAACTAAATGCGGCAGGCAGATTTAACCCTGATGGCAGAGTGAGTCATCTCCCCTTGTGTAGACGTCCAAAATGGCAAAATGTTCACTGTAGAAGTTCGTGAGCGATATCTAATCTAAGTTTGGGATTGATTGTCAAACAGATAGGCCCTAATCAGATGAAAGTCACGTGGGCTAGTCAGAGTTAGGTCATGTGGGCTAGGCAAGATGATGGTCATCATAGATAAGGATTTTCTAGCAAGGTTTTCTTCGAGGCCTAAAAACAAGATTTATGCAACTTCATGGTATAGGAAAAATCATGGAATACACCATACACTCTGATTTAGGCTAGGATTATAATTAGTACTGTACGCCCCTTTCGTAAAATGTATGTCTGTTCTCCTAGAGACGAAATACTTGAGACACAATGTAATTTTCCATAATTTGAACGATTTATACAGTAAATGATATTGACAATGCATATTCCATGGAAGACTTTATTTTACAAATTCATTTAACCTTCTAGAACATAGAGACAACAAGAGTTGCCCTATATCAACATTTCTGATTAACCCAGGAAGGAATATGTTAACCTTGTTGGACAGTCTTTTTTTACATGTATATTTGGCTAGGTTATGATTCACTTAGCCAGGCTATGTATTCAAGAAGCATAGACGACCATAATTAATGTGTTTTCAATATTGCTACAAATGCAACTAATAACACCAAATCTGTCTATGGTAAGGAATTGTCCTGGTATAAAATTCAGAGATTGTGAAAGAAGTGAATTCCACAGGAAATATTCATCCAGCGCACGTTTACAAAAGTACAAAGTGATCCGCAGACAGACAAGACAGATAACATTTACACACAAAGACGGTTCAATATCTATATTGCAATAAGCAGCTGATATTTTCCAGTCTATCTATCATAAAGTCCCCGACATGAACAAAGAATGCCATATCGACAGATGCCAAAACGAGAAAATATTGATTCTTGCAGAAATTCTGGTATATTGAATAGATACGTATGGTGTCGGGTTTCAAAGGCCTTGGGGTGATTAGCTTTTGGAATTCATATTAGCATGGTCACTCAATCATGTTCTTTAACCTCTTCCATGTTGGAGACAACGATATGTACAGCGGATATGTCAATAGATTCAAGTAGGAAAGGGGTTAATGTAGATTACACATAGTTATATTATGTTTCCTTTTATGGTAGTTATATTTAACACTGGTCTTGATACCTAAAGAAATTCTTAACAAAAGAGAATTATATATTAAAAAGATATAAAAAAAATAGGGTTTAGACCCACTTTCAAGATTCTTTCACTTATCGGTATATCAGGCTTATTACCAGTTTGAAGCAGGTGAAAACCCGCAACATCTGTAGCACTGAATATTGCAGTAAATCTGCGAGCACCAGCTGGTACTGATGAACCAAGAATCTTGAAAGCAGCCCTAAAAATATATATACCCGGTATATATTAAATGATGTTAAACAATTTTCATCAGGTTAGGTGAGAGTCAACCAGAGAAGTGCCTAATTTAGCAGGGAGAGGGTTAATTAACGAGAATTCAGTTTAACACTTTCAAACAACATTGTATTTATCATATTACAATTCTATCCACCATATTAGTAATTCAATCAATATCGCACTGGTTCACCTGTTATTATTAAAAATAACATTCATGAATAATATCTATTTTGATCAATAAATTCCCTATTAAATACAGCCATTTGTCATTCGATATTTTGTCAATACCTGCATATCAACTACTGACAGTTTGCAAAATGACATGGAACTTATATGATTAAATCCAATTGTTATGTACTGTATTGCTTACATTAATCAATTCTATATCATCCCTTATAGTCAAACACCTGCTATATTAGGAATATATATCATCTACTAAATCATCCATCCTTTGTAACCTTAGAATAAATCTGGCAATTCAATTTTCCATTGAATGCACCTGAGGATTCCTGTGTTATTCCATATCGTTTTCATCGTTCACAAGGTTTGAATTAATCCCGAATTTAATTTCACCCTAGGCTGAACTGATATTGATTTCTATTAATCAGATTGCCTTTCTGTAAGGCAAGGATTGGATGTTTGAGGTTGAAAAAGTTTAGGTGACGGCTTGCTTGGAAGATGTGGATCTATGGATGCAAGATCTGTGAGAATGTAATTGCTTATGTTACATATCTCAGTTTTCAATCAAAGGCATAATACTATTTTTTAATTATACAGAAATTGACTATTCTCATGCCAGATATGAATGTTATGATAACAAATTCTAGTCCTAGGCCCGAGATTACGAAACTTTTCTGAGTACGATTTCATACTCAACTCATAAAATATCATGTTTTTTAGCATAGCATGTGAGCACAAAAATGTACTCAGAAAAGTTTTGTAATCTCGTTTCATAATCTCAGGGCCTGATCCATCCTCTCACACCAGGGATACTTTATTACGCTCAGGACTCACTGCATAAGTGTGAACGTAATTAAAGGTACCCCTGGGGTGCGAGGATGGGCCTGGTCCGGAGATTATGAAACTTTTTTTAATGCTTTTTTACTTAACTCAAGGTTTTGTTCACAAATCTCCATATAAAATCTGAGCTTGAGCATGAAATTGTACTCGAAATGTTTCGTAATCTTGGGGCCTGGTTTAGAATCATTTTGAATACTAGAAACAGTAGCTTATACTATTAACCCCCTTCATGCTGGAGACAATCGGAAATGCCCTCAGCATAAAGGGAAGTTTACATCAACAGGTGGTCCCTCAGTCACCTATACTGTGTCCGAGTGGGATATTCTTGTTAACTGCGACATTAATATTCCAGAGTGGGCTAGAACTCTAAAAACGACTGGT
>JAUTBV010118832.1:0-13316 GCA_032361325.1 Lepetodrilus fucensis
CTTCAGGTTGTAACAATACAGGTTGATAAAAAAAACAATGTACTGTACGGAGCAACAATACCTGAGTGTAAAATTGTAAAGTACGATATAGATAAAGGGCAGACTGAGGTTTTAGGCACTCCATGGGGCAACTTGTGGAACGATTACTTATACTCTAACCGAATAATGTGGGTTGACTCACGAGGCAGATTGTATATATCGGCAGGTAGCGACAACAAAGACATAAATAATCGTTACAACGGTGAGCCGGAGTCTGTATTTAACCATATATGGTATTACGACCTTGAAGATGATAGTTTTGGCGAACTTCAGGAGTTTCAACTACAGTCACCAAATGCCATTGAAATGGGACAATGGAACTTAAATCACACTAAGTTTTATATGAGTGATGATAGAGGTCGTATATATTGTTTTGAAGATGACGGTGCTAAATGGAAATACTTAGGAAGACCTTCAAACGAATTTGCATATACTTGGGTTATGAATGTGTCTGCCGATGAAAAAAAGATATATATAGGTGACAATCACAGTTGGGTTGACCAGCCTATATATGAATTTGATATTGAAACAGGTACGTCTAAAAAAATATGTACTATCAGTCAAGTCGATAATAGTATAGGTAAACAAAAATATATGACAGGTTATGACAGTTGGGATAATAATGGCAACTTTTACGTGTCTAGTTTCTCTGGACCCAAAGATGACAATGTCCATTTTGTTAGAATAAACCCTGTACGAATGAAGGTTGCCAATGGCTTATTGCCTTCTCTTGTTACAGTTGGATTAGATGCACCTGAAAATGATTTTATTATCTCATTTGATGGAAGTGCTGAAGATAAGTTAGAGGTAATTTATAAAGCAGTTGGTAAACACAATGGCGAAATTATATTTACTACTTATTTAAACAAAACTATTTATTCATTATATAAAGATTCTGAAATAATAACTATTGAAGATTTGGCAATACCAACCTCTGTTAGTATCGACACAGTAAGTATTACAGTATTTCATGATGGTAACGACTATGTAGTAGATAATCAGGCAACAGAGCTTACTTTACCCATTGCTAAGATGACCAAACATGTAGATATCCCCATTAGTATAGATAAGTCCTTCTCATACCAATCTGAAATATCTGTTTATCCAAACCCTTTTAATGAGATATTGAATATTAAATCGGATAATGATATGGTTTTTGATATTTCTATTTATAATACAATAGGGAATCTTGTTTATTCAAAAACAAATTTAAATAATGATAATGATATTCAATTAAATACTCTTCCTTCAGGAATATACTTTCTGCACGTAAAAACAGAAAACAAGCAGAGTGTTTATAAAATTATAAAGAAATAGCTTTCAACCATTATTTTAAAGCTGGTAAACAATATTTAATGAATAACCTTTAAGGTTACAACGATGTTAGATAGCGTCAGCAAGAAAACTCCTTATTTTCTAAAGTCTTTAGCAAAGAATATACAAAGACAAAAATTAGAAATTATGTATGTGTAAGTTTTTAAACAGCTACTATTTTTATACTAATTTTTGAATGAGAGTTGTGATGTCCAAAAAAATGCTACACTAAAAAGTAGTAGTTAAGTGTAATAAATTCAAAACAGTCATCATGAATATAAAAATATTTTTAACAACTATTTTTTGGTTGTAAAAAACAAAACAATAGTAATCAACGACAAGTGATTAGTCTAAAACAGGCTTGGAAGTTCACCTTGGGAGACCCAAAAGATGCTCAAACAATAACATTTAACGATTCTGCATGGAATACTATTGAGGTGCCTCACGATTGGGCTATTTATGGACCTTTTGATAAAAATAACGATATTTATGAAACAATTGTTTATGAAGACGGAGAGACTGTTCCTCAAGTAAGACTTGGCCGTACCGGAGGATTGCCCTATATGGGAGTAGGGTGGTACAGAAAATCATTTGATGTGCCTTTGAGTGCAAAAAACAAAAAACTGTTTGTTGAGTTTGATGGAGCAATGAGTCATGCCAAAATCTATTTTAATGGAGAGTATATTGGAGAATGGCCTTATGGATACACCTCGTTTAGTTTAGAACTAACCGACCATATTAAGTTTGGAGAACATAATATTTTGGCTGTACGTATTGAAAATAAGCCAAAAATGTCAAGATGGTATCCCGGAGCCGGTTTGTATCGTAATGTTCGTTTGGTATATACACCTAAAACACACATAGCACATTGGGGTACAAATATTACAACCCCCCTAATTAGTGAGGGAGATGGTACTGTTAATGTAAAAACTACAATAAAAGGAACGGGTAATATTACTCTGTTAACCGAGATATATTCACCGGAAGGTAAGCTGTTGAACTCTAAAATAGATAAAGCTTTAGTCGATGGCGAAATTGTTGCTAATCAAGATATTAAGATTGACAATCCTCAATTATGGAGTATCAATACTCCTAAAATATATAAAGTATTGTCAAAAATAATTATAGATACTAAGCTTGTTGATACTTACGAGTCGAATTTTGGCTTTAGGTATTTTAAATTTACGGGTGATGATGGATTTCATTTAAATGGCAAACGCGTGCAGATACAAGGTGTTTGTATGCATCACGATTTAGGACCAATTGGTACAGCTGTTAATAAATCGGCAATAAACAGACAATTGCGCATATTAAAAGAGATGGGATGTAATGCTATTCGCACATCGCATAATCCGCCCTCACCCGAATATCTTGCAGCATGCGATTCAATGGGATTTGTTGTTATGGCAGAATCGTTTGATGAATGGAAACAGGTGAAAGTTGATAATGGATACAATACATTATGGGATAATTGGAGAGAGAAAGACCTAAAGGCATTAATTAATAGAGACCGAAACCACCCATCTATAGTTATGTGGAGTGTGGGAAATGAAATTAGAGAACAACATAGCGGTGATGCTTGGCAGATGGCTAAGTCTTTAGTTGATATTTGTCATAACGAAGACCCCACACGACCGGTAACTATAGGAATGAATGATTATCAACCAAATGATGTAAATAAATCAAAACCCTCTGAAAATAAATTTGCAGCTCAGTTTGATGTAAAAGGGTTTAATTATTATGCCGATTATAAAAAAATACATAACGAGCATCCCAATTGGGCTCTACTTGCAAGCGAAACACAATCAACTATTTCATCCAGAGGTTTTTATGATTTAGATGCCATTCCTAAAAAGCACTATACTCGCGATAATTTACAATGTTCATCCTATGGAAATGAGTATCCGAGTTGGGCAAATAGCCCTGATGTTGGTTTTGCACGATTAGATGATAACCCATATATTGCAGGCGAATTTGTTTGGACAGGTTTTGACTATTTAGGAGAGCCAACACCTTATAATGTTCAATGGCCTACACGGAGTTCGTATTTTGGGATTGTTGATTTTAGTGGTATTCCAAAAGATATATATTATCTGTATCAGCAAAGATGGTCTGATAAAGAGGTGTTGCACATACTACCTCACTGGAATTGGAACGAAGGTCAGAATGTGCCAATTCATGTGTTTACAAATTTCAACTCGGCAGAGCTGTTTGTTAACGGAAAAAGTTATGGTATTCAAACAAAAGATTCAACTAAGGTTTATGGTAGGTATAGGTTAATTTGGGATAGTGTTGTATATGAACCCGGAACAGTAAAAGTTGTAGCAATAGATGAAAATGGAGATGCGGCAAAAGAAGCTGTAATTGAAACAGCCGGACCTGCATATAAAATAAAATTAATTTCAGATGGAACTACCATAAAAGCAAATGGTGAAGATTTAGCATTTATCGAGGTTCAGATAGTTGATAAAGAGGGACGACCTTGTCCTGTGGCTGATAATATGGTACACTTTAGGGTAGAGGGAAAAGGTAAATTTCGTGCTGCCGGCAATGGTAATCCTACCGATGTAGAACCCTTTCATTCACAAAAAAGAAAATGTTTTTATGGTAAGAGTATTGTAATGATACAAGCAAATAGAATTGCCGGAGAAATTAGACTTATTGCAAGTGCAGACAATCTGAAGAGTGCAGAGATTAGTATGGTGTCAGAGTAATTATCTTATTTACAGATGGTTATGTGGTTGTGTATTGTTGGTTTCTAATGTGTTATATATTAAAAAATGAGGCTGTAAAGTGATGCTAATTATCACTTTACAGCCTCATTTTTTTTTGCGGAAACCTTTCCACATTCTTTACTTTAAAAATGATTTTATCAGATACTTTTTGTAGTTTTGTTTCTGTAATGTAAAAATTTATTATTATCGCGATAAATTGTATCGTAGCTTGGTTAATGAATTTAAGTACTTTTATATATTTTGAAGTAATAATCTATCTTAATATGAAGAATGTACATATAAAAAGGGGTTTTTAAAGATTTAATTGTGGTTTATAGGCTTAGATATTACAGAATAAGAAAACTAAAGCTTAATCTTTTTGAATCATAACTTTTGTATTACAGACAAAACTATGAAGAATAAAAAAATTAGAGTAGCCTTCTTACTTGATAAATCAGAGTCGTATGACAGGAGATTAATTCAAGGTATTATAAAATATTCTCATCTTTATATACCGTGGGATTTTTTTATAGGGGGTCCAAACTATACTGTTCTAAATAGTAAGAGTATTGTTGTTGAAAAGGTTATCAATTGGGCACCCGATTGTATAATAATGAACGATAATTTTAATATGTCTGATTTTGAAGAGTTAGACATTCCTATTTTAGTAACCCCATCTTATCAGAAAGTTCCAGGTGCTATTAATATTATTGGAAACGACTTTAAAATAGGTGAAGTAGGAGCAAAATATTTTATTGATAAAGGATTTAAGAACCTTGCTTTTTATGGAAACGACCAAATTTTTTGGTCTCATGATAGAAAGAAATCTTTTAAAAAAACTGCTCTTTCAAAGGGTATGGCTTTTTTTGAAGCTGAAGCACTGCTAAATGAAGGATGGCAAAAAAATCCTCAAAAATTGGCACCATGGCTTCAACAGTTACCTAAACCCGTTGCTGTTATGACATGTGCCGATGAGTTTAGTGTACATATACTTAAAGCTGCTCGTTTAGCTGAATTGAAAATCCCTGAAGATATATCAATATTAGGGGTAGATAATGATGAGTTTATCTGCAATCTATATGGTCTGCCAATGTCAAGCATAGATCAAGAACCCGAAGTTATGGGTTTTGATGTGGCTCAAGCTATACGTTCATTTTTAGTTATGGGGCATAAGCCACCTAAGGAAATTGTAGGTAAAAATTTTAATATTGTTACTAGGTTATCAACAGATATTTTTGCTATTGAAGACCCTCAACTGAAAATTGCTTTAGAGTTTATTCAGCATAATTCGGCAAATAGAAAACTTACTGTAGATGAAATAGTAAGTGAAACTATTCTATCAAGACGATTATTAGAAATACGTTTTCGTAAAATACTGAATAGATCTATTCTGCAGGAGGTTACACGTGTCCGAATTAAAATTATTTGCAAAAATCTTGTTAAAACTGATACTCCGGTAAACGAAATAGCTTATGAGATGGGTTTTAATTCACTATCTAGCTTTTCAAGTTCTTTCAAAAAAGAGATGGATATAAGTCCGTTGGAATATAGAAAGCAATTTAAAGATACTTAATAGATTGAATAATCATTATAATAGTGCTTATTTGTAACTCATACCATTAATATTATAGCCTTAGTTTATATTATTAATACCCTGATTTATCAGTGAACACTATTAAATAATCAACATCATCTAAGATAGTTTACTGTATTTTCACCCAATTTTAATAGAATATTAGTTTTATACACAATAGTTGTGCACAAGCAAGGTTAATGTCTTGTTAATGACTAAAAGGTAATGTTATTTGATTTTTCGTCAATAAGATTGTATCTTTGAGAAAAATAATGAAATGATAGAAAGGAAAACATATATAGAAAAATTAAGGCAACTCAAAGACCAACATTTGATTAAAGTGATTACTGGGATAAGGCGTTGCGGAAAATCAACTCTATTAGAAATATATAAAAATGAATTATTACAAGATGGAATAGCTTCTAATAATATCATATTCTTAAATTTCGAAGAACGTGAGAACCTGCATCTAACAAACTGGACTACTTTATACGATGAGATTATAGAAAAAGTAAAGCCAAATGAGAAGTATTATATATTTTTAGATGAAGTTCAACTAATTAATAATTTTGAAAAACTAGTAAATAGTCTTTTTACGAAGAAAAATATTGATTTATATGTTACGGGCTCAAATGCATATTTGCTTTCTAGTGAATTAGCTACACTCTTAACAGGTAGATATATTGCAATTAATCTACAACCATATTCGTTTAAAGAATATGTTTCTGCTTATGAAAGTGAGAAAAATACAGACAGATTATTCAGAAAATTCATAAATGAAAGTAGCTTTCCTGAAGCTGTTACTCTTTCTAAAAGCGGCACAGACTTAGTCAATGATTATCTCCAATCTATCTATGATACTGTTATTATCAAAGACATTGCTCAGCGCCATAACTTACGAAATGTTCAAAATTTACATAGAATTGTAAGTTTTCTATTTGATTCTATAGGTTCTTATGTTTCACCAACAAATATTGCTACTCAGTTAAACCATAATTCACAAAAGAAAATTTCACATAATACAATTATCAAATATTTAGATTTTCTAACCCAGTCATACATTTTGTATGCTGTACCTAGATATGATATTAAAGGAAAAGAATTACTATCAACGATTGAGAAGTATTATGTGGTGGATTTAGGACTGAAAAATATCACGACGACTAATAAATATGAATCAGATTTAGGTAGAAAACTAGAAAATGTAGTTTATTTTGAACTTCTAAGAAGAGGAGGAAAGGTGTATGTAGGTAAACATCAAGATAGAGAAATAGATTTTGTCGTACATAAAGCGAATAACGAACGAGAATATTACCAAGTAGCATTTACAGTTAATGACGAAAAAACATTTAAACGTGAAATTTCGGCATTTGATAGAATAAAAGATAACTATCCAAAGTATCTGCTAACTTTAGATTTTGATAGTATAAATATTGATGGAATTCAAAAGATAAATGTAATTGACTGGTTATTGGATGAAAATAAAAAAAGATAAGAATGCCAGTGCACAATCGAGTAGATGGCTGACGGAGTAATCTCCGCCAGTACACCTCTCACACCACCGTACGTACGGTTCTCGTATACGGCGGTTCACTATATACATTGAATGTTAGTATTGTGCGTTTTGTCTTGATACTAATTCTTTACCGTACTTTGATACAGTGATTAGGAATTTAAAATGCTATTATTATAAGCACCTTATGGTTCGTGGTTGGTACTGTATCTTTCTATTTATTAATCAGTTTGTTTTTAACCTACACAACTTTGTTGTTGTTCGCATATTTTAAATATTTATGCGCAAAACAGACAAACTTACTAATGTAAATACCCTAGTTTAGTATAGAATTTTAATTTAAAATCTATATTATTATGAGAAAAATTTACAGTTTGCTATTATTAGCAATGTTTACAGTGTCAGGCTTAATGGCACAAATTGTCACAAATGGTGGTTTTGAAGTAGATGGAACAGGTTGGGCAGTTGTAAATATGAAAGGTGGAGCAGCACCCGGCAGTGGAGCAATGCCTACATTTGGAGTTTCAGATGCAGCAACAGTTCCGGTAAAAGCTATAGCTAATTATGCAATTTGGGAAGTTCCGGCATGGGGCGAGCAATCAATGTTTCAAAAAATTGAGCTTAAGGTAGGTAGCTCTTATACCCTAGAAGGCGCTTTGAGAGAGCTGTCTAGTGATGCTAGTAATTATTTAGCTCATTTTTTATTAGCACCTGTAGTTTACGATACATTAAAAGATGGTGAGAGTCAAGATGTTTATTATCCTGGTCAAATGTATGATTTTGGTGCAGGTTGGGGTGGTAGTCATCCTATAGCAGGTGTTGATGGTACGTGGGAAGATGATGGTCGCGAGAGTTCTACATATAATGGAGTTTATACAGTGCCAGACACTTTAGGAGCTAGTGGCAGTGTAGTTGAGTATTATGTTGCATTTCATGTTGTTGCAGGTGGTTCTATTTTTAAGTGCGCTATTGACGAGTTTGTTGTTACAGAGCAGGTTTCGGCTTCTACCGACGCTACTTTAAGCGACCTAACAGTTGATGGTACAACCGTAACAGGTTTTGATGCAGCAACAATGTCTTACAATGTAGAGTTAGCTGCCGGAACAACTGTTATTCCTACAGTTGCTGCAACAGTAACAGATGCGAATGCTAGTAGTGTAATAACACAGGCTACAGCACTTCCAGGCTCAGCAACAGTAGTTGTAACTGCCGAAGATGGTACTACTGAATTAACTTATACAGTTAATTTTACAGTATTAACTACAGCTATTGATGAGGTAAGCAATTTAGCCGCATCAATATACCCTAACCCAGTTAACGGAGGAGAACTTAATATTGTATTAAACTCTAATAATATCACAGTAGCAATTTATGATATTACTGGTAAGGTTATGTACTCAAGTAATTTGAGTAGTGCAACCGGAGCATATAAAATTAACGGATTAGATAACTATAAAAAAGGAATTTACTTATTAAAGGTATCTAATAACAACGAAAGTAAAGTATATAAAATACAGTTGTAAAACCGATGAGTTTTTAGTTAGTAATAGTTAGTAGAGGGAAGATGTAATGTCTTCCCTCTTTTTTTATTTATAGGTTTTATTTTTATTTTGAAATATTAAACAAAATTTACAGTTTTTAGCATTTGCAAAACTAATCTAATGCTTTGATATACAAAAGGTAAACTCTTTTTATCTTCTTCAGTAGGTCTTGGTATTTATTACTCTGTAGGAATGCTTTTATCTACCTTTGCAAGGTAAAAACATTCGCATTTGTTGAATAATAATTCGTAAATTGATAATAGGTCATTGATAAAGATATCTAACTTTGAGGGTGTATTATTTTGCCTTTAAGTAGAGTGCTTTTTAATATTTATTTCTAATAGGGTGAGGTGTATTTTTTTAACATACAATAAACGAAGGAGTTAAAAATAATAATAAAATTAATATATTATGAGAAAAAAAAGTTATTTAAGGCAAGTTATTTTTATTTCCTTATTAATTATCTTAATAAATAGTTGTACTACAACAACCAATGATAAAACTGAATTCCAGCTTTCGGATTATACCCTTCCTGATACGTTTTTAATTGGAGCTCACCTATGTCGAGTTCCTATGCCTCCAATGGAAGAGATGCTTGCTGATATGGATAATTTAAAAGAACACGGATTTAATTTAATTAAAATACAAACTCACTGGGCTGTTGATGAGCCTGTAGAGGGTAAATTTGAATTTACTAAATATGACCGTTTAATTGAGCATGCAAAAGAGTTAAATATGTATGTTTATATGGGCTTAACAATGGAGCAAGCTCCAGCTTGGCTTTATAACGATCATCCCGATTGTCGAATGGTTGGCAGAGATGGTTTGCCTGTAAAATACGAAACGCAATACACTCTACCTGCCGATGGTAAGCCCGGTCCTTGTTTCGACCATCCGGATGCTATGGATAAACAATTGACATTTATTAAAGCTTATGTAAAACATTTTGCTAAATACGAAAATATCTTGGTTTGGAACACATGGCAAGAGATAGCATATTGGGAAGATAGAGTTTTTGATACTGAAACATGTTATTGTGATAATACATTAAATCATTTTCGCGAATGGTTAAAGGATAAATATGTAACTCTTGATAGCTTAAACTTATGTTGGAGCTCGAATTACCCCAATTGGCAACAAGTTGGTCCTCAAAGACAAAAGCCGCTTGGCTTACCTGTTGATAAAGATTTTAGATACTTTATGGAAAACGAGCACATGGCTCACACTCTAAAGGCTAGGTATATGGCTATTAAAGAGGCTGACCCATTGAAACGTCCTGTTTTTGCACATAAGTCAGATGTTAATGTAGGTTCGGGTCAAGATTGGACTTATGGACAATGTCAAGATTTTTTAGGTTCATCATCGTACCCGGCATGGTACTCAACTCACTGGTGGGATGATAATGCATCATCACGCGTATATCCTCCTAAAAAATACGAATCATTATATCATGAAACATGGAGTAATGTTGCTATGAAGTTCGATTACTTACGATGCGCAAATCCGGAAGGAAACCCAGTATGGTCTGCCGAATTCCAAGGAGGTCCTATAATGTCCTAATTTCATAAAGGTAGAGTACCTTCAAGTGCCGATATGCGTAGATGGATGCTTACCTCTGTTGGTTCAGGGGTAACTGCAATTAGTTTTTGGGTTGCACGAGCCGAAATTATGGCTGCAGAAAGTAATGGATTTAGCCTGTTAGATAGCAAAGGAACTACAACTGAACGTTATGAAGAGGCATCGAAAATAGGTAAAATGTTAAATAAAAATCCAGATCTTTTTGCCTCATCATCTAAACCTAAGGCTCAGGTCGGAATTATTATAAGCGAGGATAGTTATCAGTTTGGAAATTCATACTTTGGATTAAGAGAGCATTTATCTTATAGTATTAGAGGCTGGTATCATATGCTTTGGCGAAATGGGTTTGCAATCGATTTTGTTAATATCAAACAAATAAATAGTAGCTCATCTAATCAATATAAGTCTCTAATATTGCCGTTCCCGGTATATTTATCATCGCAAGATGCTAATAAAATGCAAGAGTACGTTAGTAGTGGTGGTAATTTAATATGTGAAGGTGCGGCAGGTCGAATTAATGAAAATTTAGTGTCGGTAAGGGGCGAAATGTCACCAATAATTGCAAAAATGGCAGGTGTTGAACAAAAAAGCTTTACCCAAGTATCTGAACCTAATAACGAGCGACGTTGGACACCAACAGAAAGATCGTGGGGAGAGTTTGCTCCTGCTAGCTGGTTAGTTGGTGAAGGAGTATTATCCGGAGAGAAAATGTTGGCAAACTATTATCTTCAAACTTTTAAATTAAAAGGAGGCACACCTGTTTTTAAAGTAGGTGATGAGGTAGCAGGTGTTGTTAACAGTGTTGGTGATGGAAAAATATGGTTGTTTGGTACTTTCTTTGGACACGGAGGAACTGCATATTATCAAGAATCGAACTTAGATTTTGTGAAAAAATTAATGGATGATGCAAAGGTTACTCCACAAAAAATAGGTGAATTATTGGTACAAAAACGTATTATCAATAATAAAGAAGCCTGGATTATTACTAACCCAACTAATTATACTGTTACAGAATCAATAGATTTGACTGGTAAAAATATGTCTAAATTATTGATCGGAAAACAACTTGGCATATCTAATAATAAATTAAAAATAAGTTTAGAGAGCCTTGAAATGGGAGTGTTAGTATTTGAAAAATAGAATATTTATAAAAGTTTATAAATTAAGATATTACAAAATGCAATAAACTATTATTTATCAATGTCTAAGCCTTTATCACTAAATAAACGACATTGTATTATTGATAGAACATAAATTTAAAACATTTTAATAATGAAAATTACAAAAATAACAACAGTAATTCTGATTTTACTTTTAATAAGTCAATCGTCTTTTTCGCAAAAGAAAATTTGGAATGAAACCGAGGCCGAGAAGGCAAAAAGGTTAGAGTGGTGGCAGAATGATCGCTTTGGTATGTTTATTCATTGGGGTGCTTATACTTTGGCTAGTCGACACGAGTGGGTAAAGACAACTGAACGTACCTCTAATGAGGATTATCAGAAATATGTTGACAATTTTAATCCTGACCTTTACAACCCAACCGAATGGGCAAAAATGGCAAAAAAAGCCGGAATGAAGTATGCTGTTATAACTACTAAGCACCACGAGGGGTTTACTCTATTCGATTCGGAATTTACCGATTATAAAGTAACTAATACGCCATATGGAAAAGATGCCCTAAAAGAGTGGGTAGATGCATTTAGAGCCGAAGGGTTGAAAATAGGGTTTTACTATTCGCTTATCGATTGGCATCACCCTGAGTTTACAATCGATACTATACACCCTCAGAGACCTGACAATAATGAAGATTATGCTGCGCTAAATAAAAAGCGCGATATGGGTAAGTATCGTAAATATTTAAAAAACCAAGTGCGCGAGATCTTAACTAACTATGGAAAAGTTGATATTTTATGGTTAGACTTTTCTTACCCAGGCGATTATGGTAAAGGGCGAGACGATTGGGGTTCGGTAGAGTTAATGAAAATGGTAAGAGAGTTACAACCCGGAATTTTAGTTAATGACCGTGCCGACCTGAAAGACTATGCCGGTGGATGGGATTTTACTACTCCCGAGCAATTTAAAGTATCGGAATGGCCAACATATAAAGGCGAAAAAATTGCATGGGAGACCTGTCAAACATTTTCAGGGTCGTGGGGATATAACCGTGACGAACATACATGGAAAAGTACTAAACAGCTACTTGTATTACTAATTGAATCAGTAAGTAAAGGTGGTAATCTACTGCTTAATGTTGGACCAACAGGTAGAGGTACATTTGATCATAGAGCTGTAGACGCCTTGAATAATATGGGCGATTGGATGAAGTTTAATAGCCGTTCGGTATATAACTGTACACAGGCACCCGAATCGTTTGAAATACCAGAAAATAGTTTGTTAACATATAACCCTACAACAAATAGATTGTATATACACTTGTTGGTTTATCCGCTAGAGAATTTTACATTAAAAGGTTATAAGGGCAAAATTAAGTATGCTCAGTTTTTGCACGATGCTTCAGAGGTTATAATGTCAGAACCTTCTGGTGCTTGGGGTAAAGAGGGGCTTTCTAAAAACGATGTTAATTTAAAATTACCTGTACAAAAACCATCAGTTGAAATACCGGTAATTGAGTTGATTTTAGAGGATTAATATACAATAGTACGGTAGATCCCGAAAAGTCGGGACAAGTAATGAATATCAAGTAGTGAGACAAAACGTATGTATTTGATATTCAGATATATACTTGATTAAT
This sequence comes from Lepetodrilus fucensis, assembly GCA_032361325.1. Classification (NCBI taxonomy): domain Eukaryota; kingdom Metazoa; phylum Mollusca; class Gastropoda; order Lepetellida; family Lepetodrilidae; genus Lepetodrilus; species Lepetodrilus fucensis. The sequence goes on from JAUTBV010118832.1 coordinate 13,025, forward strand.
AAGCAGTTTGCAAAAGCTTATTAATCAAGTATTTACAAAAACATAACGAACTATTTATTATAAATATTCGTATTTAAATCATAATTATTCGGAAAATACTAACTAATTTCAATGTATGTTATTTACTTTTGAGAGTAGTTTTTTTACATAAACCTTAATTCCGCAAGACCTAACAGGTTTTTGTTGATTAACAGCCAATTGGATCAATCTATATTCACTTGTTTTAGTGAAACCTGTTAGGTGTGGTTGCTGATAACAGAACACTTTGTGAAAATAGCTGCGGATATTAGGA
>JAUTBV010118843.1:0-13315 GCA_032361325.1 Lepetodrilus fucensis
TCATGCGTAATTAGTCTCAGATCGAAATTCGTGTGTCCATTATATAGGTCAATCAACCGTGATAGTATGCCTTTAACGTCTAACCTTGTATATACATCATTAAAATAAGCGAGATTTCATAAACATCAGATTATAGGCAAGCCATTCATTAAAAATTATGTGTTAATGTTTTGTATGTATTATTATTTTTGTATTTCATTTGTGTATTGGGATTAGAGCGGCCTTATGATTATTTCACTTCTAACACAGATTGTCAGTTTAGGGCAGGAGGAAACCCGTAACAACCGTTGCAGTAAACATGCGAGAACCGGCTGGTACTGACAGACCAAGGATGCTAATTCAAACCGCAGACAGCGCATCCTATCATGATCGCATCAGAGAAGTAGCTTCCGCAAACAATGACGCCGGGAGACGTTTCCGTTTTCATAGTTTTCTACGTTCATCCAGTGGGACATCCGACTAAGAAGGCGACTAGAGTATTAACACTCGAGGATGAAACGGAAACTCTACTAGGAAGTTGAACAAAGCAACGGTTTACAACTCTTGTGATGGCCAATGTGTGATCATTAGATCATTAGATATAGGTCGTGCCACTGGGAATAACAGCAACTGTACATCACAGGACAAGCTGCACCTTGGCGATATATGCACGTGTCGTGCCGAGACTATTATATTAGTGCACCGACATGTCCGAGTTAAAGGAATATTGATGTTAAGCTTCACTGTAGTCTATACATTGCTGCACGTATATTTCACAGTATACCGGTTAATGAAGGAACTGCACTGGCTCCCAGAGGATCGATTTTCAAATGATGTGGCTTACTTTATAACGCCTTCAAAACAAGCATCCTGTAAATAGCTTGGACCTTGTCTTGTCTCTGAAGATAATAATACTACTACTACTAATAATAATAATAAAAATACATAATGTTGTCCTGTAGTACTACTACTACTACTACTACTACTACTACTTCGTCGCCTATGGGTGAGATATTCCCGCCGCGACGTAAAACATTAATTCAATCAATCACTACTACTACTACTACTACTACTACTACTACTACTACACTACTACTACTACTACACTACTACTACTACACTACTACTACTACTACTACTACTACTACTACTAATAATAATAATATTACTAATAATAACAATCTTAACATTTATATTGCGCCAAGTCCACGCTCAAAAGCATGGTCAGTGGCTCTGTGTGCCTTCAATTCATTCTCAACTCCCTGGGGATCATGCAACCCAAACTGCCGTTCAAGGCGCTACAGGGTTATCATGCACATGTTCATCTCATCCTTCCGGGTACCCATTATCTGCTGGGTGTTGACATTTTCGAAGTAAACCACTCATTTGTACACTTGCCAGTTGTGCCATATGTCAATCTCAAATCACTTTCCTCTTTCGCCCTAAAGATAAATGGAGTTCGATCCCAGGCTATCCACGTCATGCTGATATAAAACACGACTATCAAGATTAAAAAGTTGTTCAATATATTTATATATTACAAAACATTCTCCTTATAGAAGCGTGAGGTTACATGTACACAAGTGTGAGAATATAATAGTCCGGCAGAAATACCCTGTTTTTGGGGTGAACCCGGTTTCGGAGTCGAAAGTTTGTTTTTTATTGATGATTTTGGTAGAGGGGACCTCCTAGATCACACAACTGGATGATGCCACTCTGGCAACTTTTTTTTATTCACATTTGAAGTGTTGGTATATGACTCTAAATAACCTCCATGTTCACCAATTATAGTGGATGGATAATAATAATACATTTTGAAATATATTATTATTTGGGGGATTTGCTGATGACTAAAACATAGACAATTATATAATTAAAAGATAAATGTATTTTGTTAAATCAAGATGGCCGCCAAAATATTTTAAGGAAAAATCCACGTTTAATATTACAATTTGGGTACTACCAGACTTGAAGTCGACTGAAATGTAGGCCTGCAACGATACACTTTCTTACGATACCATACGTATTGCGATTCACAGGTCACGATACGATACACGATACGATATTATAATGTAGAAAGCTTGTGATGACACTGGCACTTGTAGCAAAGAAGATGAAGTAGCCTACATGTTTGACATGTATGGTATTTTGTTCCAAATGAAGTAGATTCCATGCAATTTAATTCCAATCTAAATGTTGATTTGATTGTATTTTGCAAATTTACTGGCATGAATGACAGCTTGTATTTCTCTGTTTAAATTAATAATTAGGCTTTTGTGTACAAGCTGGTGAATGTTAATTAAATAGTTCAGCATTAATAGCCTCTCAAACTAAGCTGATTTATATGAGATTGTAATATTGTGAAAAAATAACTGTGCATAAGTTGACACGAGATAGCCCGAGATTAATTCAATATTCTGTGACATAAACCGGTCAAACACCTAAATGCGCTACACATTGACCATGTTGACGATATCCCATCATGACCTCACATTAAAACGTCACAATTCAGACGTCATTTAACTGTCGACGTTATTCCTGTCACCGGAAATGACCCCGATGAGACTAAGTCTTACTGTCCCTATGAATAGCTGTATATAGTGTGTGTGGTAATCACTATTATGTTTAGACTGATAGGATTCATTATGTCCTCTCCTAGGTGGGTGTGCATGGTATCAGGATTGAATTCATTAATGAGAAAGGGAACAAGAAGACAGCTACGTACTTACCTGAAGTAGCCGTTGAACAAGGTGAGTGGACGACTATCATAATCAGTGTTCGAATTAATAGTGGGGTCCAGAAAATCTGTTATGTTAAAGGTACCTGTGTGACCCCCCTGAAAATTACAGATTTGACCACCATTAACTATGGAGAATGACCCCCTTATTATTTTCTTTATTTTGAACACTGATAATTATTCCATTCCACTCCAGTCCTAATTTGTACCCGTCTAATGCAAAGATTATCCCTAAGTGCAGGATATCTAAAGACACTAGGGTTAATAATCTCTATTTATCCATACATAGCACTCATAAAAATGTATATCCCGCATGATACTGCTAGTTTCTATTGTTTGTAATTGATCTGAAAGTGTGTATAGTGTATTTTGAATAATTATAATTTAATATTGCAACTGCTTATAGTTGCTTTATTAAAAAAAATGTTTTAAATATTTTAAAACTTATTATTTATGTTATTTATTAATTTCTATTATTTTTATTTTTTAAATGTTATTAAGAGGACAGAATGCTTTATCCATTGTTTTATTTTAATTAAAACAAAAATCAACATCTCTCAATTGACATTGTCTCAAAATGGGTGAAAGATTCCTGCAGCGACATTAAAACTCCATAATCACTCGCTCACTCTCAATTGACAATTTCTACAATGTTTTCTTCCAGGTTGGGACCGAATTCAAACAATAGACTCTCTTCTCCACAAAGGTGGCTTTAAGGGTCCAGTGAACACAGACATACGGAAAAATATACGACTGATCCGCTATCGTAGTGAAAAAATTACCGTTAGCTATAGCGACTATGTAGCTCAGAAACAGAACGGACATGCATGATGACTCTATCATACAGTTCCCAGTGGCAGGATCACACGTTTCATCCAGCATTAGCAGACTCGCACTAGGGATATCACCTCACTACACCCCCAAAGCAGACAGCGCATTTCTGCCGTCCTATTAATTAAAAGTCACACAAGTGGCCAAAATTACAAATTTCAACGTGGTGGGATATGTCGTTGGTTCAATTTGAATTTTTTTAAGTTTTTTTTTATATATATATATATAGATTTAATAATTTTATTCCAGTAGGTAGATATTATATATATAAAAGTTATTATAAATTTCAACAGTGTATACAAATATAGACATAGGTTACAGGTTATTAATGAAAACCGCTCCAAGAGAAGGGAAAGAAAAGATATATGGGGAGAGAAGAAAGAAAGATTAAGAATGAGAGATACGTGTTGTTTGCTTTCAAGTCGTTGGCTATGCTCCATGTTAATTTCTCTTGTGATCTGACAGGCTCTCCTTGTAATACGAGGTAAAAGAAACTAAAAGACAACCATGTGATTTTCAAATGTAACAAAATAAGCTGAAAAAAACAACCAGATAAGAATGTTTAAAACTCAAGAATATGCTGCAATGATGTAGAAAATATTACAACTCTTTGTTGGAGACATGACACTCAAAGGCACTCGAAGGAAGCAGAGTGTATTATATGCCAATAACGTCCAAGGATCAATGTGTTGTCATATGTCTCAACAAAAATAAACAATAAATCATATGATATAATTCCACCATCTTTATTCAGGGATTTTACATTGAAGTTTCAACGAGTTGCCTCCCTGTGAAATTAATCATGATATCCTAATAGGGCTGCTCGTTTATCACTTCGCAGGCTAGGATTTCTAGCCATCTTGCACGCGCATATCACATATGCAACCAATTAGCATTTCTAGACTGTGCTGGCCGAAAACCATTTGTTACTGAGTAGACTGCGTGGCTGCGTGCGAAAGAAGACAATCACGATACTCTTGAACCAGACAAAAGCTAGCCAGCTCAGGCAAAAAAAGCACATCTAGTAACACTATAGCAAGAGTAGGTGTAATTAATTAAAAAAGAAATTATATTTCTAGAATAGTAAACATGGTTAACCTTTGTACGATGGAGTGGGGTCTGTCTGGTCACCAGCGTGTGTTGTACGATAATAACATTAAAAATCAGCCCAAATGGGTGAAAGCGACCTTGAACCTATGTAAAGATCTTCTTGCCATTTTAATAAAATAATAAAGAAAATGTTTAGTTTAAAAGAATTGACAAATATATAAATTATTTCTGATATCTGATTTAGAATTATATCATATAGCATGATATACAGTGGTTTAAATATAAATCCTCATCTCGGCATATGGTATACTAAATACCATATGATAATTTGTCTAAAACAAAAACTTCCTCAGGTAATTTGTAAAATAAATATATATTTATAGCATTAAGTTTTATAAGAGTAATTATCCCACCACCAGCACCACTGAAGGCAAGGGACCAGATTGGACCAACTATGCAATAGAGACCTGCTAGTTTGCATCATTACTGCATCATAAGCACCAAACAACATTGGTAACTTTGTCAGTTTATTTATTTTACTCATTGCAACCACCCAAGTTGCATATGCGTGTGTTTTTGTCTTTGTGTGTGTGTGGGTGTATGTCTGTCTGTCTGGCTGTATATGTCTATATATTATATCTGTGTGTATGTATGTGTGTATGTATGTGTGTGCATGTGTGTGTGCATGTGTGCGTGTCTAACTGTGAATCTTATCTGTGTACAGTGAAATATCAAGGTATGGGTGTGTAGGCATGAATCAACTCGTCCATTGAGGTTATTGTCAGCTGTAGTAGCTGTTTCTTTCAGATAATAATGTCAGATGATATGTCAGATATGTCAGATATGTCAGATGATGTCTCTGATGCTGGGCAACACCACTCAAAAATACAATCGTAAAAAAATAGCATTTAAATAGACCAATCCAGGCCCCAAATGTAAAAGAGGCGAAACTCATCTTCTCACACATTTTGCCATACCACTGAATCTCTCTATAGAAGTCTTAGAACATTTGGGCACTTTATGCCATATGAAATGCATGGAGATAACTATAGACCTCCCACTTGAAATAGAATGCTGCACTGTCATCCGCGCGACAAATTAGAATACCGTAATTACCCTCGTAATTTGAACCCTCTAATGGTTCGAATAACTAAATTAATCTCTGTGGAAAATTCTTTCTTTACCATATTACCATATTGTAATTTTCTATGTATTCGAGCACAATACTTTTTCAAAAATACAATTAATTATACAAACATCAATCGTTTTCAATTTTCATGTTTTTCTAAATATTTGAACAGCTACAAATTTAACTATTTTCTCCTGTTCAAATTAGTATGGTAAATACGGTAACCCCCTGAGGTAGTTTGATTCTTGGGCATTTGTACAGTTCAGTCAATTGGAATGCAGTTTGTTGTGTTTTGACAACTTTACATGTGCGAGAAGATAGCTATAACCGCTTGTATTTAACACTCATGTGGGCAGGTTAGAATGCAAGGATGAACAGTGCATCATTTTGCCTCACGTTCGAGTGGCATAAAATGCTGCACAAGTGTGCAAAGACCTTCTATTCATCTTGCCCTTATAGTAGAGGAATTGAATCTAAAAATCATATGATCAAAAATCAATTAGCGCGTCAGCAAACTTACACAGAACTATGTAAACTGCCGTATTAGTGAAGAAATGGCCCTTATTGTAAACTGTCTGTTTTGCATTGAGTACTGTAGATGCATTTCTGCATTGTAGGATAAGGGTATCATTTCTCAAAGCTCTCATTTTACATACTGTAAATCACAAAATTAATGCATCACAAATTTAATGCGACCTAGATTTTAGACGTAAATGTGACGCCAATAAAATGCGAATGTTCATGTCTTCATATACGTTTTTCTCCGGTACTTACTTTTAATGCGCATCAATTTAATGCACAGCAATTTAATGCGACAATATAGCGGTCGCGTCATTCGCATTAATATTCTGCTCACATTAATTTCATGATTTACAGTATCTCTTGTAGCGGTCTTGTACATGGTAATTGGTCGTCGCAAATGGGTGAAAGATTCCCGCAGCGACGTTAAACTCCATATTCACTCACTCACTCACTCGCATGACAATCAAACACTTGTGAGAGCGCTATGGTTTCATATACATGTAGTAGCTATGAGAGCTTTGAGAATACCCATACCCCATTGTTCAAACATGAGTAGCTCTACAATAGTTGGGGCCCAGCTACAATATTTGTAAATGATTAACTACGAAGATAGTGAATTGCCATGATTAAGAACATTTGTAAAATTTGAAGAAATGGTGAGTATCACAATGTTGTACATAGCTTTGAATGGAATGTTCTGTTTGCACCACATTCATAGACGATAGCAAACCAACTAGATGTCTTGGAAATCTCACATTTCACTGCCACTGTGGTAACCTGTAAGAACCGTCTAGATCAATTTCATCACTGCATTTGGATTTCATCATCATCGTGATTCCTATCAGGAATATTTTCTATGTTTAAATATTCATCTTTTAATATGTTTTATCATATTTTGTTATAATATTGTATGATACTGTTTCTTTGTAAACATGGGCCAAGACGTACGATCCTCCTTTGTGAACTTCTTGGAGCAACCCAAGACCTGTAGTTTAATAATTATTAATATATAATAATTATTAATATATATTGTACCGGTTTATGACCTATTACGGTATTGCCTAAAATATTAACGTGTATCCTGAATATTTTTCTTAAAGGCATAATATCACAGTTGATAGACCTGTATAATCGGACGAACAAATTTCGATCTGAGACTAATTACGCTTGATTTATCCACCCAAAATTGTTATTTACTTATGTACTTATCCCCCATCACTATAAAACAAATCATATTTTATATTAAATAGGGGAACGTTCCGCTATTTATCTTGTCTTTGATGCATCACTGTCCTAAGAAGGAATAACAGTTATGTCCCTTTGCATCATGTGTAAAGAAGGCGTTGGCTGTATTTGATTTTAAGCCGACTCTAAGAGTCGCAGGTGGGGTTGCAGTGAAGATTTGTCAAAGACACAGCGGAAAGCTTTTTGGAAGTACAAACATGATTTTATGTAATGGGTATGTCAAGTGTCAACTAGTCCAAAACAACCATAAATATCTGTGATATTATGCCTTTAACAAAAACGTCAACGTCTTTCAATATACCATAGATTATAAGGGATTATACTTAATATGGCCCATGTATGGCTATAATGTGACTTGATGGTATATTCAAAGTTATCTCCGCCACTTCGGTTATACTGCGTATAGTGCGAGTGACGGCAGAAAACGAGTTGAAAATAGGCCTTTGTATGCAACTGACAGTACCAATTATCACTCCCATAAAATAAGACTTGAGTGCTATTTTTTCATATTATAAAATGCTTTAAATATTGGGGGAAACTGTATTACTATATGAAAGGACATTATGACAGACACACAAATATAAATCAAGCAACATATTGTTTTGATACGTGATCAATACCCCGATATGTCACTTTCACCATTATTCAAGTTTTGAATCTATTTGGTGTTTATTTTAAAGAGAAATACAATTATTGCTCCAATTATCCGCTATTAGTAATTAGTAGGTGTTCATTATTTAAAATACACCCTAATGACAAATCAATCACGAACACGGAAGCGCTATGGGTAGGTGGGGGCGATCATTGGTACTGGGCGATAATAGGTCGGTAACCGGTATAATTCTATAAAAATAACATTAATCCACATATATATGAAATGCATTTATTGTTTCCTTTTTTAACCCATTACTGCTGTTTTGTATAACATTTATGATTAATTGTAGATTTCAATATTGCCAATAATAAATTGGTCACAAAAACACATTTGAGTGATCTTGGCTCATGGTTTTAAGACAAACGACTGTTTTTGGTATGGAATGTATGCATGTGTATATTCTTTAGTGTAACCAGATAGTAGAATGTATAAAGGCAAACCAATATTTACTTTTGTTGGGGGTTGTTTTTTCAATTGTAAAGCTTGATGTTTTGAACGAGGACTTTTTAATCGATAAGGGAGATGCATAATTATTTCAATTTCTATATTGACAAAACATTACGTAATTTTGGCTTATTTTGCTGCATCCTCGACACAAGCCATTATGTGAGGGTTAATACACAGGCCCTAGGGCATTATCAGCATATAATGTATGCTGTTGAAGGAATTAAATGACCATTTCAGCTCTAATTAAATGTGATAAAGTAGCTACCTCTACAGAAGCATAGTTTTATTTAATTGTTATTAAATTTTGTACATCGGACTTGCCGCCACTTTCAAGATACTTTCACTTACATGGCTTGGGATTTTAGGGATGGAGGAAAAGTGCAACTTGGTACTGACCATCTTGCCTAGCCCACGTGACCCAACTCGATTTCCTTCATATGGTCCCTTTGGTGCAAACCTACCATTTTGTGGGCACACAGATCAAAGTGCTGTGGTCGGCATTGATAGGTCAATCATACATGTGTTATTATAGACTGCACATCCTGCAGGGATATAGTATGTATGGTGTGGTTTAGAGCGTGCAGTGCTTCAATCCTTGTGCAGCAAACACTGAAATGAAGCAGCATTGATACTGGTCTGCCGATTCAGGTCACACACTTCCCAAATAATAAAAGAAAATGCACACACATTTTTGAGTAAAAGATTACTACTATGTTTATTGCTGCATCAATTCTACATGTGCTATCACAATTCACTTTATAAGTAAATCTACAGTAAAAATATTTGCGAAATTCTTGCAAGCTGTCTTCACAGTAAAATGTTAAAGGGCAAGGCGATAGTGAAACAATGGCATCATATTTTCAACATTTAGATTTATCATTATACTTGTCTCTTGTACACTATTCATGTACATAACATTTTCTCAATGGATTAAATTTTCACATATGTAAATATATATTGGTTAGTAAATATTAATGTGCATGTCACTTAGGTGAGTTGAGCAAACTAGACCTGCAAATAGTGCAAAAACATTCCAAACGACCTCGATTAACTTCCATACCTTGTAATTATATAGTGGAGAGTGTAGTTTGAACATACCCGGTACTTCTGTTTCAGCAGTAACATATTTTAAATATTAAGAAGGCACTATACATTACTATTGATAATATTGTGTAAAGTCGCACAAACAGATGTTGTTGGACTGTTATCTGTAATAATGCTGCTATCTGTAATAAATTACACTTTAGCAGTAATGTGATATAATTATTACAGATAGAGTCGAGATGAATTTCTTTGCACATTGAATATAAAACTATATATGCAGTGTACATACACACTTGGACGGAAAACACATATGTATTTACAATTTGAGAGTACACTGTCTCAAATCATTATGGCCTTGCCCTTTAACATGGCAGATAACTTTAAAAAAAGCTATGTGTATTTTGTATAGAAGCATGCAAAGATCAGTATTAGTAAAGTATATAGAATATTTGAATATTCGTTTTGTAAGTATTCCATTCATATTTGAATATTCATTTGAAATTTTATTATAATATAATTGCCATTCTATTGACAAAAAAAAGAAATCATCGTCGCACATCTCAAATGTATGGCCTAGATTTCCATTGGGTTGTTTGACTAGATATTGAGCAATAACATTGAAATAAGATGGTCTCAAAGGGATTACAGAAAAGCGAGCAAATTAATTCTCTTCTGCAAATGTGTTTGAATATGTCAATGCTATTCGAATATTCGTAATTTAATATTCATTCGCGAATATTCATTTCAGCTCTAAAAGCATACTTTTCAATAAAGTACAGTAGACTGGCAGAATAAAAACAAACAATAGATGTAAATTAGTATAACATATGGATACACTGATGTCCAAAACAAAGTAGATATCAAATTAATACTATTATATATAAAATAGAAAAGGCATTGCACAACATTTACAAATACAACTACTCAGCTTACGTTTTTTAAAATAGTTTTGAAAAGTATCAAATCAATTACAACATGCTGAGCAGAATTTCTCAAACAAACTAAAGTATAATCTACCCTGAAAGTTGAGAAATCTTGGCCAAAGTTAAAACGTTAAAAATTCCCAATCAATAAAATAACGTTCATGTACATGTACAAGCAAATATAATAGATACAATTCTGACCTTGGTAAAACCCTCACCATTAATACAATAATAGGTCAGGCAACATTAAAATATTGAAGGATATTTTACCGTGGTTATTCCTTCTAAATATCATAAAATGGATGTAAAGGTAGCATGAATAATTGTATGCATTTCTGAGACACAATTAAGTTTAAAAATGCATGTATCCAAATATTACTCGCTAATTGTTCAAGTAAGTAGAAGTAAGTAGAGAAAAGTAAACAATGATACATATAATAATCAGATCTAACTGTTCCAATCTTGTAAAAAGAAAAGAATAAGACAAATACATATAAAAATCCCAAATTATATATACTGAACAAAAAAAGAAACTTCATTTTATTACATAGCTCCTGACTAGAAGCCATTACATGTTAAAATATATCTATTGGTAAAGTATGTCATGGCAGAAAAAAACATCCGCATAAAACAACGATTAAAAATCTATTGACTGTAGACCAGAGACGCACCAGGTGCAGATTGAAATCTGCACAAGCTAATACAAAATATGTGCATATCTATGATAAAAAATCCACACCAAAAAAACGGAGTTAAATCCATTTTAAAAGTCTCATTTTAGTCCAAATCAAGTTTCTCTTTTATAGTTCAGTATATTTAATTTCTATAGAACATAAATGAAAAAAGTGTTGCACTCGTTAGTTCATAAACATGTAAAGCAAAATGTCATAATGGTCAATTGATCCGAAATCCGTGTGAGCACCAGTTAGTTGTGAGTATCGTGTGCCAGCTGTTCAGATATTCATGAGTGATTTCGTCTGGGTGATTTCAACACGGAGCTTCCCGGGTCGCGCTGTGCCATGTTCCTTCTTCCGGCCAACCAAACCGACCTCCACTGTCGAATGCGAACACTCATCAGCGCTCATGAACACGTGCTTGCCCATGTAGGTGTCTCGGATGATGTTGCTGTTCCAGATCTAATAAATAAAAATTAAAAATTAAAAATATATATATCGAATAAACAAAACAAAAAATGTTTTAAACATATAGAATTGGGTATCTAAGTGAGAGGTATAATTTTTGTACATAAGCAAATGATGTTGAAAGAAAAAGAGTCATGTAATTCATTATGAACTTTATTTTGTAATCCATAAATCTGTTCATAGATATTGATAATGTTCAGTTTTTATAATCGATAATCATTACTAAATATTTCCATCGATAATAATCGTAGTTATCAATATATTTAACCAGCTCTATAGCAGTGAATAAAACTTCAGAGCCCCGTGCGATTTGGCTCTCTTCCTAAAACAGATGGATCTTCTGGAAGAGCTGTCTTCCGTAAAGTTCCCGAACAGGCAGAAGACAAACAAAACATTCAAGCGTCCGACAACATTTCGACAGATTATCATCAGCTGATCATGGCGATGCAGTTCGATGATTGCGGCACAGGACCAGCGATTCTAGCCAAGGACCTCAGAGTGTTCGCCCTATCAAAATATATACACGTTCGTTGTCTATCAGCTTAATTTCATTGAATACGACAGGTGACGCCATTTTGTTTCATAAGACGTTGCCTGTCTTCCATCGTCTTCTACTCGCCAAGTGGAAGACGCGGAAGGTCTTCCAAGAAGAGAAGACGGCAAAACAAACTGGAGGAAGACAACTCTTCCACTTCTAGAAGTGCAAATAGCACGGGGCTCACCCTTTACTGTAGACCATCCTCGAAACGCCGACCATTCACAGCCAAACAATGGTAGGTGTCCCGTTAGATGCCTGGGGCCAAAACGCCGACCATTCACAGCCAAACAATGGTAGGTGTCCCGTTAGATGCCCGGGGCCAGAACCACGTAACGTGATGCTCAAAAATAAACAATGACACCTGTGGTGAATGTTTCTTGCCAGGATCCTGTAGGGTTTTGTTAGGATCTGGGGTAATAATGATTGCATTTACAATGATAGTGCTCTGTGCGCATGGTGTAGCATTAGTCTATGGTCACCCGTTTCTCGAAACTCTCGTGTCTACTGCGAGACCATAGCGCTATTTTGGCGATCTCTTATAATGCGTTACGATCGGGAATTTATGAGAGCGCAATGATCTCATAGTGGACATAACAGAGCTTCGAAAAACGATACCCTTGAACAGGACATGTAACTGTTTCTTTTTGCTGTGATTATGCTTACGTAACATCAAGTTGACGGATATTATGTAGTAGGCACAATGGTCTGTCTTTCGAGGATGACCATAGACTATTATGCTACACCATATGCTAGACCTTTAGTTGGAGTTACTGTTACCTACGACATAGTTCAGAGTTTTTTAAAGGTTACACTGTATAGTCCAACGAGAGCACTGGCCACGCTTCACGAAGCTCTTGTAGTATCCATCAAAGGACAACAGGTCTGTCTTATTCAACAGTGTTTGCTTACCACTACGAGATCGTTATACTATCTTAGTGAATATATAGAGGATATTACACGATGTTCTATTGAATATCAACTTTATGTCCCGAGTGGAATTATTTCACGAGGGACATAAAGTTGATATTCAATAGAACATCGTGTAATATCCTATTTATTACCCCAGATGTGTT
>JAUTBV010118854.1:0-13315 GCA_032361325.1 Lepetodrilus fucensis
TGTATTATGAAAGTAGTCATACGGCCAAAGTATTGTATGATGTATTATGAAAGTAGTCATACGGCCAAAGTATTGTATGATGTATTATGAAAGTAGTCATACGGCCAAAGTATTGTACGATGTATTATGAAAGTAAGCACTGGCCTGGTAACTCTGGGTGGTAATGCTTGGGACAGCTTCCACAGCAGAGGTCTGCATTCTTGTAACAGCCGTATGGAGGCGCCAGAGAGTTCTTACACCACGCACTGCGGTCCCCGTACGCACAACCTAGTGACACAGAGCCTAGGTGTAGTCACCATGCAGCAGAAGGAACCCTAAGCTCTACTGATGACGGGCAATGCTCTCCAACTACGGTTAACTCTCACATAATGAAAATATTGCAACAAGAAGTTGAGGACGCTACAGGAATCAGACAGTACCTGCGCTTTGCATTTGATGCGCACCATAGAAACACTCAAGAAAATTAATTGAGGCCCAGTAGACTGTTGCTGCTTATTTAGCTACATAGTATTTTAACAACGAAGAATGTTCCAACAACTAGTGGCTTCAGAGTACTCTTCAAGAACTTGCAGATGTATTGGAATTTTCGAAAATTTGATTTCCCGACAAAAGCGCTGCTGGCCCTTAATTTATTTTGGTGAGTATAGAATTATATTTAACCATCAATTGGGATTGTTTCAACACGTAATGGAAAATGGAAAATGGTGAGGAACACTGTAAGTAAGGAAATGTCATCAATCTTACCAACGTTCTTTGGATTAAAATACTTCTCACAGGTCCCGCAACAAAGTTCTTCATTCATGTAGCAGTCATAAGGCGGGTTCAGTTTAGTTTTACACCAAAGACTTCTATCACCGTAAGGACAGGCTATAATAATAATAATAATTGGTGTTCCATGTGTCTTATGTAATTATTGTGTTACATCCAACTATTTACATTAAAACAATTTAAATTAGTATTAAAGTATGAATTACACAGTATTTCTTGTAGATCTCATACTATTGTATTTCTCACTTGGCTTGTTGATATTTTTCGCTAGCTTGCATGTCCTGCAGCAGAGTTCTTCATTCTTGTAGCATCCTGTAGGGACGACCATGTCTGTTCTACACCAGGAACTCTTGTCGCCATACTCGCAACCTGGACATAGGGAAGCACGTTCATGGTGTCGTTTCTCGAAGCTCTCTTAGCCGCTAAGGGACCATGACACTCTCTTGGCAGTGTATTAGCTATTGGCAAAGAGAGTTTCGAGAAACGATACCCAGGTATCTAACAACTGAACACTGTCTTCATGATTCACTATATTATAGCGGGAAGAAACTCCAAACAATAGTTGGTTGGTTGCTTGTTCGACGGTCTATAAGAACAACTTGCATGTTGGCGCACTAAGGTAGTTTAGTAAGTATAGTTCAGACAGCCAACGAGTGGAGGGATGGGATATTTGTTAGCGTGATGACAGAACTATTGAGAAGTTTTTTTGTTGATGCTACCCGATGGCACACTAACACGACTAACCTTGGTGTGGGTAATAGCCCGACGATAGGAAGTCTTCTCGACTATTAAACCACAAGACCATTACATTAAGGTGGTGTTCCATTCACAGTCCAAGATACACATTCTGGACAGACGTGTCCAGACCGTGAATGGAACAGCCCGTACAGTCCATTCACAAGAAGTAGAGGGCCGAGGCAAATACTGTTGTAGTTTGTGTTTGTGACGTCATAAAGTTGCTGCTGAATGGGCTACACCACCTCTTGAATGTGGACAGATTGGACACACCTGTCCCGTATTCCATTCATGTCCAGGACGCACAGACTTGTCCAAGGGAGTCAATGGAACAGCCCCTAATACTCAGCACTATATTACTACGTTATTCATATTGGGTACATCAATCTGTAAAACTAACCTGGATTGTGTACTTGCTTGATCTCCTCACAGGAGAAACAGCATCGTAGTCTGGTGTTCTCGTCGTAACACATCTCAGGCTCATTGTAGACCATCTGTACGCAGGTTTGGTTGTTCCATACAATCCCTGGTTGGTCCCCCAGTGGACAATCATCTAAAAACAACCAATTAACCTTAAATGTATTCTTCCTGTAATATACTCATAAAATATCAGGATATGTAATCGCCGATGAAGTATTCTTAAGAATTTCTTTTTTCTTTTAAGAATTCTTAAGAATTAGCCTGTGAATTTGAAGTAAATTATCTTGATAATATTGGTATTACTCACCTCGTACTTCAACCGCTGTATTCTTGAAAACACACATTCCTTTTTCGCATACCTGTAGGTACGAAATCAGAATTAGATGGTAATAACGTTATATTTATACCTATGGGTTTATGTTGTCCACACGTATTGGGTTCCAGTTTACATTGATGTTCAACGTGTTAATATTGATATACACTTAACAAAATAAATTAAGGGTCTGTAGAAAGAGTATAGAAAGCGTATAGAAAGCCTTTTCTACCAGATTTTAGCATCCTCGGCTTTAGGGATCTGGTACAATTCTTCTTCTAATGCTGCTGCAATTTCTTGACGAGTACCTGGAGCCTGTACTTGCTTTGCTGTTAAACTAATATACAGCTAAATGTAAATGTTCCAAAGACTATTGGTCATTTATTAATATTGTTGAATATATCTAGAGTGTAGTCCTTATTACAGACGTTTCGTAGCAATGTTTTCGATTTTTAATGATTGACTTTTTTTGAAAAATTGCAAATTCAAAATTCATTAAAACTGGAAAGAAAATGCTACGAAAGGTCTTTGAAAAGGACTAGTGCAGAGTGTTATTCTACCGACCTTCATATCTCCGCACAGGAAACCATCCGACCCTTCATAGTTGTTACATACGTCTTCTTTGCCCGTGGTACCGTGACACCAGATGTTACTGCATAACTTGCTGTACTCGCTCGAACTTTTGTAGAAACTCTAAAAATAACAAGAAATATCACATTAGATATGCTTTTAATTGCATGCATGCGATCATGATAGGATGCGCCGTCTGTACTGTGGCAATGCAGTTATCATTATTGGTCCTTAGTACTAATCGGTGCTCGTAGGTTTACTGCAACATTCAGTGCTATGGATGTTGCAGGTTTTCCTCTTGTCCTAAACTGACAAGCCGTGAAATAGGCCTACATCGTCTATATCGCGTCAGAAAGGTAGCATTAATGCCGGGCTCTTGGGGACGGCTTTTGGGGACGGCATTTGAACCTGGAACCTTTGGCTCCGAAGTCCAAACGTTCTACCATTGCGCTACCACCCGCCCCGGTTCAATGTACAAGTCTGATTGTTGTAGACTCACCCTGCACAAGTAGGAGTCTGGTGTCTCTATCAGTGCACACTGCTGGTCAGGTGTGTACAGCTCCCCCATAGCCACAGTGTTCATACCAACACCTTCCGATTCCTGGGTCGTCAGACACATCTGTCCAGTCCTGTTAGTATTGGTAGTGGTAAGTTTTGTAAATCTGGTGTCGTTTCTCCAAGGTATAAGGACTCATAGTGATCTCTAATACACGGGAATTGTGAACTTACGAGAGCGTTATAGATATGAGGCCTTCGAGAAACGATACCTGAATAACAACTATAGTGTTATATAGTGTTATAAATTATTATATTATATTATTATTACTATATTATATAGTGTTATACATTATTATAATATATTATTATTACTATATTATATAGTGTTATACATTATTATATTATATTATTATTACTATATTATATAGTGTTATAAATTATAGTGTGTCTATAGTGGTAATGCAGCCGTCATCCTTGCTCTGTCAGCAATAGCCTGTGCTCGCGGGGTTACTGCAACCGTGACAGTCCACCTCGCTCCCGAGACGGGATATCATATCATTATTATTATTATTATTATTATTATTATTATTATCAATATATTTCTGGAATTATTTCTGTTAACATACATACATGTCAAGGCTGTTCAGAAGGTCCCAGATGTAAACCTCGCTACAGGGAGAGAAGTACCATCTGTTTGTGGAGTTTATCTCTATGATGGACGCCATGAGGTAGCCGTCGTTCTCGTAGCACACGTTTCTGTCCCCGTCGTGACCACAGTTAAAACTGGAGACAGAACCCAGACAGAGTGTAACGTAGTGTTTGTCAAAGATTTGTCTTTCATTTTTTCTTTTTCTTTTTTAAATTGGCACTTCAAAAAATCTTTAAAAATCATTAAAAGTCGAAAGATTGCCATGAATTTTATAAAACTATAGTTAAATATTGGGACTTCCAAACATTTCAAAAATCATTCTAAATAGAAATAATGTAGACTATTCATCAGTACGAAACGTCTTGACTTTGACTAAGACTAGTGTAGCGTAAACCAGTCAAACCTTGCCCCCAGGTTACAGAAACATTTCTTATATTTCCACTATTTCATCCTCAACTCAGATTTAGCATTTCAATTTGAGCAGATTTACGATAATTTACGATAATTTTGACTGACTTTGTATGAATGGAATGGGTAGGCTACTAACAGTGTCATTATTATTAATATGATTAACACACAATAATAGACTTGGTATAAATATATAATACTTTTCATATTACAAGTACATATACATACCTATGCGCCAATTCGTGTGCAGTTATGTGCACTACCTCAAAGCTAAAATCGTTCTCAACTATGGACAAACTTCGGGTTGAACACATCGTTCCTAGGTAGGCTCTCCCTGTTAGCATAACAAAATAAACAGGAAATAAATATAAACTGCGATAATTAATTTGAACAACACTACCACTCATATGTATACTCAACAAAATAACTTAAAGACCGTCAGATATTTTGTGGAGAACATTTCCATCAAATGTTGGAGCTTCGCTCGAGGAATCTGGTGTCATTCTTCTTCCAAATAAAAGTGTCTGCATGTTCTTGAAGAGTACTTGGATTCTGTAGATGTTTGGAAACTCTTCATAATGTAGACCTAAATATATATTTTCCAAAAAAATGCTAATATCCTTTAATTAATGTTGTTGAGTATTTTAAGTGAATGTATTTCCTAAAAATACAATAGTTTGCTATTAAGACAAAGTGTGTATGATACATGATCTCTTCCTATGGTCAATTAAACTGTGTTACATTGCTACATACTAGTATACGTGTGTTGTTATAATTCGTGTAGTGGACATACCTGACTTAGACTTATCGCCGTGCTCCATTAAATCATACCTGAAACAACAAGAGTACTTAAGTACTGATCATACTTAGTGCAGTTGTACTCGTAATATACTAGTAGTGCGTTGGTACCATCCTGCTAGCGCACGTTCGTCGCCATAGTATTGCATGTTTTCCTCTGACATGATTGAATACATTATAAGCTTTACTTCGTGGCGAGGTGACCACATTAGAGTCATGGGTTATTTTTATTCAGCGTGGTCGTTAGATGTGGGACAAATGTAGGGTAAAGTCCGATTACAAGGGGAACTCATTTATATCTAGGGATGTTACCAAATGTAGGACTAATCCGAGAGCAAATTGCAGTGCAATACCAAGTCAACAACCTTCCGGAGCACGATTTACTCGTTACATGAGGTCCTAACTGGAGTATACATGCTAACACATTAATACCAGAATAGCAAATGTTCACTTCTTTTATTTATATGACCAGGGAAGTTAGAGTAGGTCGTAAAATTAGAACATAAATATAAATAGATATAGATGGAACCGCGATTGTCCGATTACACTTTATTTTATGCATTTACTTTACGTAACTCGAGCATATAATTAAGATACGTATTCACGCTCGTGCCCGGAATTGATGCTCATATAATATATCAAGATGGTATATGTATTATGTATGTTCCTGTGTTAGTCTCACTAAGGAACATGTGAACAAAACTTTAAGATAAGTCAAATATGAATTCATTGAAATATATACATTAATATTGATTTGAATAATGGCTATCGGGTATATACCGGTTAGTGTTACGTTTTTACCGTACTCGTAACATATTCCATTCAATCCTGGATGTATACCTGTGGAAGTATTCAAGGTAATAACATATAATGAATTATTTATATGTTTAACGTAAGTTCATAACATATTGCATTCGATAGTGTGTTAATAGCCTATCTGTGGAAGACGGATATATATATATATATATACTGGAGGTAATAACGTTAAAGGAGTCTCACCCTGTAATAAGAACGGCGTGGTCAAATCTCGGAAGATTGGTTTGTTTCCGGGTCCACTGATAGAACTCGTCCAATGCCGTGTCAGAGGTCACCGTCTCCCTGTCGCTTGTCACGATACCTGAGGTCTACCAACGACATTAGTGTAATACTATGATATACTCTACTAGTAGGACTATTGAAATAATCTATATAACAACATAGTGTGCGCAAGTATGATATACTCTACCACTAGTAGGGCCTATATATGATATACTCTACCAGTAGGACTATTGAAATAGTGTCCTGAAAGTTCAAGTGAACCACACGATGCATTTTCAAAGTTAAAATATACCTAGATTAAAAATATCTGCCATCTTCTTGCATACACATAATGTCATAATCAACCTATCAACCTAATAATTATAGTTATAGTTAACGATGTACCCGTCAAAATACAGTATACTTTAAATTAACTTTATTAATGATAATGTGAAGATTTATATTGCGCCAAATCCTTGCTTTAGAAGCATGCTCATAGCGCTACATTATTACCCCGGTCAATTGATCAATGTGCATTCATTTCACCTTCTCAGCTCACTTGGGAGTATACAAATACATATTATGCTAATTATCCAGCTCATCATTAGATTCACCCCCAGTAACTGTGTTATAACTCTCAGTCGTAAATTACTCATTTAATCTCGGTATTGAATCATTACTGACGCAACATACTCACCGATATAACTTGAATGTCAACCGGTTTGACAGATATGCTCAACCCGTTTTCCTCCAGTCCTCGGTAAATTGCATCTACCTGTCAGATAAATAGGTATACAGAATACTGCCCAAGGAGCTGAGAATGCCGACATGCTAAGTGGAGTGGTGTCGTTAGACCATGCATGTTTCTTGTCGACATAACAATAATGAGCAAGCGTCATTTACGGATGCATCTAACTTGTAATTAGCATCATATTTGAAAAGTATTCGTAATATCTGATCTATCTATCTCTCGGGGAATGTTTGTTTTTATCTTCAAAGGTTATTATACTCCATAATTCATGTATGGTTGATGAAATTAGTATTAATGGCGTGCATTATGCCTGAATAGTCTTCCATAATTGTTGATAAATGTACGTCAACATATTCAATACTAAATACTTCGTTGATGTATCAATCAGACATCCTCCTTCATGTCGGAGATATATAAAGATCAACACATTTTATTAATTGACTATGACAGTGATATCCTGCCTGTATCCGGACTTACTCCGTGAATGACGGATGCATAATGCTCCCATATCGCTGTAATTGTGGCTCGTTTCTTCTCTGTCGGACCCACGTCGGGCGTTTTTTCATACCATCTATATATGATAATACAAGATAAAGGTCATTAATTAAAATACATTTTATTTGGTCATATCGGGACCCCAGGTTACGAAACCTTTTAATTACAATTTCATGCTCAAGCATGGGGATTTGTGAACACAGTTTTCAGTTGAGCGAGAAAGGTTTCGTAATCTCGGGGCCAGCTATTATGTAGGATAAAGATCAAGGTATGATAAATCGTTTCCGCAAAAAGATTATCTATAATCTGTGTAATCGGGATAAATATCATGTTGTGATAAATCGTCACTCGCTCACTTTCTCTCTCTCTCTCCCTCTCGCTCTCTCTCTCTCTATCTCTATCTCTCTCACTCACTCTCTCTCTCTCTCTCTCTATCTATCTATCTATCTATCTCTCTCACACACACACACACACACTGTCTCTTTGTCTCTCAATATATGGCTCTATGTATATCTATTTCTCTATCGATTTATCTAACTCTTACTCTCTCTCTCTCCCCTCTCTCTCTCTCTCCCACTATCTCTCTCCCACTCTTTCTCACTATTTTCTCTCTCTCACACGTACACAAACACACACACACACACACACACACACACACACACACACACACACACACACACACAGGCTACACACACACAAATGAAAGTCAACTTGCTTCATATAAGCGGAGTAGTCCACGACTAACAACAGTTCTACGGTATACTGCTCTGCTCGTCTAGACCGTCTTCCTGTAACACACACACAAAGTTCATAGTAAACACAGCAATACGGTCACCAGTATTCGAGCAGATCCAGCCGAACCATATGTGCTGTATTCGATTCACGACTCGATGAATCCTAGGGTGACAGTCGAGTGATGAAATTACCGCGTGTTTCATCCGAAAGAGGCCAGAAGACGCTCGGCTGACCTGCGGTACTGGCTCACTGGAAGTAGTTCTGCGGTGAGCCGATTGGTCAGGAGAGATACTCCCCATTTCAGTAGGAGTAAGACTCTCGATTGAGAGCTGCAAGACGGCAAATGAAAGCCCTGGTGCATTAAAACAATACTAGTATATAGACATATATTTGTATTGTTTAACATGTTGACAATATATTCTGAATGAGAATGCAGTTCAGTCGAAGAAGTGGGACAATTTAATTATTAATTTTAATTTTGTATATATTGGTTCACTCGGTAGATATTGACCAATCAACGGGCCTTTTTACAATTATTTTGTGTATTTAAACAAAATATATTATCATAAATATATTATGTACCACATACATATGTCGACATAGTCTATAACCAAAAATAAATAGGTTTAAAAAAAAGGAATTTATCAAAGTAAAATAATGACCTGCTTCAAGTGTTGTGGTGAAACATAGTAAGCTGGCGTATGTTTCTGAAATCATTGTACGTTCCTGACAAAACTCCTACATGTACTGTACATGTTTTACTCTAATCCTTATACCACAGACCATGTGTGCTGAGACATACAGAAGAAGGAAACACTATTTGCTGTTTACTGAGGCTTCGTGCCATTTCTGTAAACAATACATTACTGATGTAGCGAAAACACTGAGGCGATAGAATCAACAAGTATGAGTTATTTGCCACCTACTGTGTTATTATTAATTGTAAATAAGCACATATGTCTTTCACTTTTGCCTAATACTGTTTAATTTCAGTCAATAAAATATGTTGAATCAATCAAATTAGGAATGCATATAATACATAATAATGGACCTACCTATCATTATGTACAACGAAAATATGTCTACATTACAGAACAATTCATGAGATAGATAAGATGGTGGGTATTTACTATTCATGACTAGAATATTCATGATATGAAAATAAAATAGTATTTACTTTAAATATGTTTTTACCTATTTTTACTTACTATACCCATTTGACTTATTTCTACAAGTAATTAGATCATTTAGCCGGTAATTAATCAATCGACATATTATTACATTATGTCGCAATTACTAACAATCGTACAATCGTACAATTAGCGAGACTATGAAATTTCAAAGCAATCACATTGGTGTGTTTTATATGAAACTACTGATACTGTTCAATGTGAGTGATTGTTTATTCACGTGTAAACAGAATGCATTCATGTACTGTACAGTACATATAGGAATAAAACAATCCGAGGAGACACGTACATGCAGTTTTAAAACACTTGAAAAGTTGACAAGTAAAAAATAAGACACGCACACACGCATGCGCGCATGCGCGCGCGCACACACACACACACACACACACACACGAACATAACTGTACTTATGGACATAAATACGCATAAATGCATACATGAATTTACAGGTTATATAACATTGCCATGTTTATAATAAAACACATTCTACCAAAGTCAGAAATATGTTCATCATTAATAAGCGCTGCAATAAGTCAATATTATTATGTACAGGTATATAAGTGTAGAAGGAACTGTCAATTGCGAAATGTTGTTTGTCTTCCACACACTTTTTACAAAATTTACAAAAACGATGAGTCGCAGGGATTGGAGGTTTACAATAGCTGTCCGTTTCTATTTCCTACATTAAAGGCATACTATCACACATATTTATGGTTGTTTTGGACTAGTTATTAGCTACAACTGCAAAATACATTCACTTGACATACATAAACTCATGTTTGTACTTCCAAAATATTTCCACCGCTGTTTGGTAGACCAATATATAGTGCAACCCCCTGTAGTCTACTGATAGACAACCTGAATATTGTCGTTTTGTTATTTGCTTCATTATGTCAATGCAAGGTGACATAACTCAGTGGTACGACTTAAACATATAATAAGCAAAGGCAACGTTTTCTCGCAATTCCTTCAGTTGATGCATCAAAGACAAGATAAATAGCGGAACGTTCCCTATATTCATATAAAACATTAATATTTTGATAGCTATTGAGTACTAAGTACATCAATAAATAACAACTTTGGGGTGGATAAATCAAGCGTAATTAGTCTTAGATCGAAATTCGTTTGTCCATTATACAGGCCTATCAACTGTCATAGTATGCCTTTAAATTTAAATTTCACAAAGCTTTCAGTATCATATATTACATTCTTATATATTATAGAAAAGGCAATTCCAGCAGAAATTGCTCAGATTTAACTGGGGTTGCGTCTATTCTATATATAGCAATGGAATATATCGAAAGGGTTTACATTCCATCAGTAAACAAAATGACGAGCATTCGTCCGTTACCGCCATACATGTTAACCATCATATATTATAACACATAATATATATTAGGTCCGAGCACATAATCTGTGTTTGTTTGATCGGAATGCTGTGTATTTTGATTGGTTGATCCGAATGTTGTGTATGTTGATTGGTTGATCCGAATGTTGTGTATGTTGATTGGTTGATTTTGAAATTCCCCAGTTCCCAGGATTACCTCCTGTTCTGAAACCACGTCTTGATCTGGGTCTCCGTCAGGTCCAGTTGACCGGATAGGTCAACTCTCTTCTGTACCGTCAGGTACCGGTCAGTCTGCGTCACCATGGCAACAGAAAACCCGTATGTAAATGAAGATAAGTATACACATAGAACGGCATTGCGCGATCACATAATTATTACTTGCGTCCAAGGAAGAACAGTACTCGTAACTAACACCTACACCTACAGTTACACATCTCGTAGTACTGCCACGAATCACCTCGTTAAATCTTTAAAATACTTTCGAGACTATAATATTGTAACAGTCGCCTTAAACAACTATGTCAGAAAAAAATATGTGTGCTTATAGTTATACAAAATGCAGCCGCACGTCTCGCAAGCAGAAGAGGCAAGCGGGTCCATTTTGTGCATCTCACCACACCAATATTGAAGTCTTTACATTGGATGCCTAGTATAGATGATCACACAGTGTTGACTATAGTGATGATCACAGTGTTGACTATAGTGATGATCACACAGTGTTGACTATAGTGATGATGATCACACACGGTTGGCTTGTGATTGATTACACAACACTGACTAGTGATGATCACTCAATGTTGGCTAGTGATGATCACACAATGCTGGCTAGTGATGATCACGCAATGTTGGCTAGTGATGATCACCTAACACTGACTAGTGATGATCTCACAATGTTGGCTAGTGGTGATCACACAGTGCTGACTAGTGGTGATCACACAGTGTCAGCTAGTGATGATCACACAGTGTCGGCTAGTGATGATCACACAATGCTGACTGACCTTGATCACACAACACTGACTAGTGATGATCACACACTTTTGACTAGTGGTGATCACACAATGTTGGCTAGTGGTGATCACACAATGTCGGCTAACAATGCTGACTGACCTTGAACTCCGACTCCAGTTTATCCAGCTGCCTGGAGGAGTACGCTTGTCTCGGCTTCCGGTCCACGTGAACACGCCGGTTCCTGCGCGCGCATCTCTGGCCTGCCATCACAGAAAGAACATGTAACCAATATTAACGTGCACTGAACCAGGCATAGTTATATTGTGTTAAAATATAAAGTTCCAATTAGAGTCTACTGACAATTTTGAACATTTGAAAGACAGTAAAAATGCGACTGTACGCACATATATGAAGAGACAAGGATGCGACATGTGTATAATCCAGCTAACACAATATAGTGATTGCATATTGACGAGCTCTAGCCATTTTGTGTGTGTGTATAGACAAAGAAGTATATTAGTTGGTCGGTATTGTAATTAAGCTACATATGATATCAAGTCAGAGTCTATGTACAATAGACCAGGATGGATGATTTTATTTATTTTAATATTATTATTTGTATTTATGGCGTCGTATATATTACTTCTTATAATTAAACTATCATATTCGTTTTCATATAAGGGCAATTTAATTATCGTAACCTGATAATATTATGTTGGAATCAAACCAAGATGGAGGCGTCATTGATGACCTTCTACTGTGTGTTTTAATAGAAGACACGTTAAAGGCATACCATCACGAATGGTTGGTCTATTTAATGGACAAACACGTTTCGATCTGAGACTACTTACGCTTGATTTATCCACCCAAAGATTGTTATTTACTTACTTGTTCCCCAACACTCCGCTATTTATTTTGTCTTAGATGCATCAACTAATCTATGAAGGAATTCTAAGAAAATCTAGTCGTTTCACTCCTTGGAATTCTTAGTAAATGTAGTCGTACCACTTTGAGTGATGTCCCTTTGTATGAATATAATTAAGCAAAAAGAAATACGAATACATTCAGGTTGACGACCGCTGGTTAAAATGCACTCGATTCAAACTATCGTGATGTTGTAGTGGAACGTTGTAGTGGAATGTCAAATGATTGTAGGCTACTTGGCAGTTGTAGCTAAGAACTAGTCCAAAACAACGATATATATCTGTGATTTTATGCCTTTAAAGTGACTCAATAATTAATCTGTCCTTTTTATCTTTAATAGTTTCAAATGGAAATGCCAATGTCACTACACTGTACTTATGCAAAATGCTCAGCCGGATATTAGAAGAAAGTCTTAATAACATTCATTATAAATAGCCTCGGACAGATACCGGTATCATCCAGAATGCACGCTACCGGAAGATTCTCAAAATCAACCCTGGTGGTAATCCCCGAGATTTCTATTGGTCTAGGTAGCTAATGTTAATTATTAACCTGTGCAGCCGATTGCTGAGAGATAAATGGCATAATCTATATTTGGTACAGGGGTATTAGTCAGGGTTAGGACATTGATCCCCAAGGGAGACCATCCTCACGATGAGCCACTTGACCCTGGCCACTAATTGCGCTCCTTATATTTCGGCATATCTGGCAGTTGACAGACGAGACTACATGCATGCGTCGTCGTCAT
>JAUTBV010118865.1:0-13313 GCA_032361325.1 Lepetodrilus fucensis
AAATCCAGACTAGTCAAGCAGTACATATGCATGCAAGTCATGATATTAGTGACAGATTCTAGAAAGTGACTTTAAACACAAAACCAACCAACCAAAAGCAATCTGTCCTATATTGCCATACAGTGTTGCAATGTGTCCTATATTGCCCTACAATGTCGCAATGTGCTCTATATTGCCATGCACTGTAGCAATGTGTCTTATATTGCCATACAGTGTCGCAATGTGTCCTATATTGTCCTACAGTGTCGCAATGTGTCCTATATTGCTCTACAATGTCGCAATTTGTCTTATATTGCTCTACAGCGTCGCAATGTGTCCTATATTGTCATACAATGTCGCAATGTGTCTTATATTGCCATACAGTGTCGTAATGTGTCATATATTGCCTTACAGCGTCGCAATGTGTCCTATATTGTCATACTGTGTCGCAATGTGTCCTATATTGCCATACAGTGTCGCAATGTGTCTTATATTGCCCTACAGTGATGCAATGTGTCGTATATTGCCCTACAGTGTTGCAATGTGTAACGTTTATATTGCCGTACAGGTACCAATGTTGGCCAATGTTTTCACACCATTATGATAGGATTGCGCGTTGTGTGATAATGTAGTTATATTATCATCCTTGGTCTGTCAGTACCAGTTGGTGCTCGCAGATTCACTGCAACATTCAGCGCAACGGATGTTGTAGGTTTCCTCCTGGCCTAAACTGACAAGCCGTAAGGTCATGAAAACCTAGACACCTTTTTCAAATTCCAGCTTTATTTATGTGTATTACAGTAGTTGGTTGGGCAATCATGGTAGTCCTGCTCTTGCAAATCTGAAATACATATTAAAAATATTTTTTTGACATACAGTATCAGATTCTAGTTTTCATAACCGTGTTTTTAATTTGGGAAGGGAACTTGGAGGAACTGTGTGTGCTACCACGTATTACAAACTAGGCAGCCAAGATGTCATTGTGTAAAGATACATTCTGTCCTCCACAACGGTGAAACATACCACAAATTCACATGGACGTACAGAGAGAGAGCGAGCGAGAGAGAGCGAGGGGGGGGCCGCGCCAGAGAGGGAGAGAGGGGGAGAGAGAGAGGGAGAGAGAAAGAGAGAGAGAGAGAAGAAGAGATAGTACAGTTGTGGCCCAACAATATGCGCACACAAACACTGTACATACACGCAAGAAAAGCACCACTGGCAAATGCACACATATATGATTGTGTACGTCTTGACAGGGTGTATTATATACACCTTGTCAGGAAGTACAAAATCGTCCAATATTTCACACTGTTTCTCTCTTTATCTTTCTCTATATTTTTCTCTCTCTCCTTTTTATATGTCCCTCCTCTCTCACTCTTTCTCTCTCAGTCTCTCTCTCTCTCTCTCTCTCTCGCTCTCTCTCTCTCTACACACACACACACACACACACAGGATAAGATCCAGCCATACTAACCTCACTAAGATCCACCATGCATCATACGATAGCGGTAATACCGATACATTGCCATACGGGCATGGTAGGCGCGATGCTTGGCCTTAAGGAACTTTGTGAGTGCGCTGGCAGATTTGGGCTCGTAGACGGGATCTCCACATTTATCCACCTTTGGATCCGGTTGTTTAGGATGAGGATGGGCAGATGACATCACACACATCAGTGCCAATACAACCAAAACACCTAATAGCGCCACCTTCATGGTCTGGGAGATATAGAAAACACAGATTCATTGATTAGTTTAACGCCGTTCGACCCCTAATGTTATACATCTACCAAACCTAGTTGTTCTACATGTTCCTCACCCACATTCCACAGAACGATCGTAGTACTAAAAGAGTCGTAATTCAATGTTCACGTTTAGGACTTTAAGACTTTCGTAACAGGGTTAGAAGTTCCCATGCGCCTGGCAGCCCGATCCATTTCTTATAATGTAAAAGGTATTCTACGGGCTAGTAGAGATTTCATGTTTTATTAATTATATCATAATTCGAACGAGTACGTTTTAAAGTTAGGTTCTAACCATGTCGTAGTATGCTACGAACGATTGTTATGTGAAACGGGGCCCATAATTGAAGTACCTGAAAATGTCGACCTTATCAATTGTAATTTTGAAAAGTGACGCTGTAATAATAATTGACCGACCTTGTAACACAAAATATCGCTGAATTGTTATCGTTCCAACTGGCCCGGTAATTTATATTCAAGGTTATAATCCGAATATATTATTCAAAACATGAAATGATAAACAATTGTTTTGTGGACAAGAGGAAATCATTTTGATGTTAATAAACATTTCTTGCTAGGTTGCAGCTTACATTTTCAACATGTTAATTACAATCCGCTCAATTAATCGTCCTGTCTTTATTGCAGTTAGAAGATGGCGAACTTTGACTTGAATGTCGTAGCTATTTTCTATTGTAAATGTGTCTTCATGTTCTAGCATTTATATATTTAATTTACAATCAAATTATATATTTACAGTTTTACAAACAAAACAAGAACCACATTTAATAACTTCTTCAAAGTGTAAGCCGTTATTAATCATTATACTCACGGTATGACGTCGTTTTGTCGTGAATCCAAATTATAGTGATACTGATTTGTCTTTTGTTTGACACATTCTTATGTGCTGACTTAAACTATGAGTATGCCTCCAGCCATGTTTTTTATTTAAATCATATCTTAAATACGCTACATTAAGTACGTTAGCTTTTGCCCCATAGATATATATATATATATATATATTGCTTGATGAGACGTAAGTAATACTGTATATTTTAATGTCGAGTGTGTTAGCATGATAGGCTTCGGCTAGGTCGTATATGGGTGCCAGAGAACCTGAGAGTACTAGTATTTAAGATTCGTTCCTGCCACATAGAAAGTCACAGACTGCAAAAAAAACCGTGTGGTGTCATCTTAGGCAATAAGAAGAAATATAAATGTAAATGCTTTCCAAAACCGGGTTGTGATTATGAAACATGTTGAGTTCGATTTCATTCTTAAGTTTAAATTGTATATGGGGTTTTATTATCAAATGTTTGAGTTGAGCATGACATCGTACTCCAATAAGTTTCATTATCTCAAGGCGAGAAACGGTAGCTTGGGTTGTAAACTCCCAAGGGAGTTGAAAAGAAAAATGACACACTGGCACACTGATCCATTAATGTAATACAATATGAATGAGATCATTGTTCATTTCCGTTAACCAAGACCTAAGGAATTCATGTTTGGGAGTTTGTCCAAATGACCATTCGTGAACTACGATATTAAACCATTTACGTCACTTACTTCTTATTCTATTCACTCAAGAATATGACTAATATTTGACGGAAGTTAAAGGCATAATATCACAGTTGATATGGACAAACGAATTTTGATCTGAGACTAATTACGCTTGATTAATCCACCCAAAAGTTGTTATTTACCGATGTAATTATATTAGTCCCCAGTATTCAATAGTTATCAAAATAGTAATGTTTTATATGAATATAGGGAATATAAAAGTGCATTTTGGTCATGCCATAGCAACTGTTTACGTCAACCCGGGGCTATTTTCGCCTATACAATCATAGGTATTCGTAGATATTGTATAGTCATCTTTACTGTTTACTGGCGTGCAGTCAACACCTTGAGGCGGTTCGTCAATACCAACACTTATTCTTGATTTATGTTCGCTTGGTTCCGTATATTGAAGAAACTAGTTCAATGAGACGCAAGCGCATGCGAGTAGTACTTCCGGAACTGCTGAACTCTTCGTGCGACACGGAAATATCTATTTCATGAGAAAACAATAAAAATATATTTGCCGTGAGACTAACCGATTGGAGTACAATGGTAGCGAAGACAGTTGTGACAGTAGTTTCGAGATAGATATCCTCGTAATAGAAATATATCGAAAATGATGCCACCACACAGGTTAGTCCATCAGTAATTACTATGAACGGTATAGCCTACTGTACAGTTGTTATTATGAAAACCCTTCATTGTATGCCCCCAACAATATCCTAATGTTCCCAATGCTCTGCGTCTATTGTCAATTTATCTAAAATGTATGTTTTTATACATGTGTAGGGCACAAATATTTACCGTTCCTTGAAATACATGTGCACTTCTACATCTGTTATACGATATTATATATTTATTATATATATTTTGTATAGTTTTGAATTTGAATTTGAATAAACTCATTATAGATGGGTTTTTTCCCTATAATTATGTATGAGATTATGTATGGGCTGGTGATTGTAACAAAGGATCGAATGTATTTGTGAACTGATATATGAATTGTTTTAGTTACTATGATCTTAAAGGCATAATAGCATAGATAGTTATGGTCATGTTGGAGTAGTTCTTAGCTAAGACATTTCTGAAATTACAACTTTGTTTTTTTTAAAGTTTAATACTACCATTTTCTCATTATTGTATCCAATATATATGTTTTATTCTATAAGTTACTAGGGATAAATAGAGCATTTTGTTTAATGTCTGCCCAATCAAGTTGAATGATACATTTTAAGCGTATTCACATCAAGGATAACGAATAAAAAAAACTACATCATTGTAAAACATATTGTTGTTATCTATATACTATTCTAAAGCTCCGTCTTTTTAATGCGGTTCTGGGATCATTTTACTCTGAATAGTTTACCATTTCCCTTTAAATGTTGAATCCATAGTTACACCTTTTTCAGACTGGAGTACTATTCGTGACATTGCCCTTTATTTCTGATCCCAGAAAAACAATGGCAAATTGTAATTTTACCGGTATTGGACTGATAGTCAAATGGTTCAAGTCAACTTGTAGATGCCCTTGGGAATTGTTGCTAATTAGGCTAGGAGGCGGCGATTGCACATAATTATTTATTAGATACGTGTTATTTCACCAAACAGTTCACTTCGTACAACTTGTCAAATATTCTAAATGTTTTATCATTTCAGAGCCAGGATAAAGCTTTTGCTAGTGTTCACTACATTGCTGACGTTCGTCAAAGCTGGTGTGGTGCCTACTACGCATGCTCCGTTCGACCGGAACTCCGATTACAGCTACAACCCATGGCTTGAAAACCGGAAGTACTCGTTTATTGATAACCCTAGTAATGGTGGTTGGTCATCTGGGAGCTATTTCAACATGAAACAGCGAAAAAACGCTGAAGTGGAACCACAGCCGATTCTGGTCTTTGTGGGAACCCTGAAGATATTCTCGGGCGCCAGGGGAGAGGATTTGATGAAATACTTCGATGAACTGTTACAGCAACTTACTGGAGTAGACGAGTTTTGAAGAATGGAGACACGCATCAAATTAAAATAATAAGTTGCGATTTCATTAAACTTTAAGATATGCAATTCTGATTGTTCAATTGTACCAGCAGTGTAATTCAGACATTAAATACATTACAATAGATTTACGATATTGCCTCTTATACTATTCATTTATATTCGTCGACTTATTTACTTTGGTAAACTTTTATATACGTCGAAGCAAATCATGTGTTTTAAGACGACAGCAAATACTTTTTTGAAACAATGTAGTCAATATGTACGTATTTACCCCCTAGCGTATATTTAATGTGCATTAGTAAGACAACTAATTATTCTAGATGGTCGGCTTTTAATGCCGCACATTTAGTATATAATTATGCCTTCTGCTGTTGTTTTTTTACTAATCATTGGCATTCTTCATCGGTCACACTCGAGGCAATGATCGCAGGAATGTTATCGTTACAGTCGATTACACTCGTTATCGAGTAAATCCAGACACACGCCCCGTTGTATCTGCTAGTCTTTATCTTTATATTATGAATTATTTATATTTCTTCCGTCTCGAGTGTATCAGTTATAACGTGTAATTTAGACTACAAATCATTACTTGTAAATTCCAATAAATCATATACCGGTTATTGTCTTGTGATACCATACGACATGATACGTATGCGTTATTGATGGATACGAGTTTCGTGAAACGAGTCCCTAGGCCCATTGTTCCGGAAGCTATCGTATAAGTAACGATATCAGTATACAGCTTCTGAGGAGGAATATTTGACTTTCGGGATCATAAATGATCCTTCAAGGCCTAAATATGTATGTATCACCCAATACTGGCTTCCACTGGAGATAACAACATCAGGTGGATAACAATGTTATTCACCGAGTGATAACATTGCTTCAAAAGTGTCCTGATTGGTCAGTCACGCTGTTGCCATTCAATCGAGTCGTTCGCGTGCATGATTTTCATGGGTTTGTCGATTTCACACATCACTTGTGACCATTGCAGGTGCTCGTGAAGACTTCTGGGTATCGTTTCTCGAAGCTCTTTTCCCGATAGCTAACACATTGCTAAGAGAGTGCTATGGTCCCTTAGCGGCTAAGAGAGCTTCGAGAAACGATACCCAGTTCAGTAACTAAGCAAGTGAGGTACACTACTTGTATCTGAGCATATTGCTTTAGTTACATTATTGGGTGATAAATAAAATCTCCACCTCGTGTCTTTTGATACCAATGTTATCCTACTCGTTGATAAAAGTAACCAAAATCCTTGGCAAAGCCTCGGATATTTTGGATACTTTTATCAACAAAGGATAACATTGGTATCAAAAGACACCCAGTGGAGATTCTCTATATACTTCTGGAACATGGCGGTATGGTCTTATAGATAATAGGAGATCTTCGTGAAACGATATTCATGTCCGTTATATAATTCCATTGAAGAAAGTAAGAACTCTCGTTGGAACACATTTTACTTTTAATAAAGAACTATTGCCATATACTTTAATTACGAAATCATCGGAATTTTCCGACAAGATACAAAGTAGCGCCAATGAATATAGATAGTAACAGGATGGACATCGACAGCAGGACAAAATTGACGTTCTGGAGCAAGAGGGACGATTCCTTCTTCCCAATAACGATGGCGTTTTGGTTTCTCGTTTGCCTGATCTTTGAATCCACCAAGACCTGGAACCATTTATTGTATACAGAAGTCGGATCTTCCACGGGGTGGCGATTTCCTGGTTGGATTTCATTGGCCAGCGGTTGTTTACTAGCATCCGTGTTCTCGGGGCCAGCGGGCATTACATAATCATCCCTGGAATATGTGGGCGGGCCTGAAATACAAAATTCAATGACGTAGTATCGGAAATATTTTAATGATGACATTTACGATGAAGAACTATATTCCGTTTGCAGGAAAGTTCAACGAAAGTATGCAGTAGCGTTCAACGAAATAGTATGTAATAAAAATAGCAATAATAAATAATAATAATAATAAATGCATTTGTAGAGCGCCATTAACCGGTATGCAATATTATGTTCACTGTTAAAAGGTTTACCGAGTCTGCATGGTTATAGAAAACTGTTTTGGACGAACATAGTTTTTATGTAGGTTTTAAAGGATTGTAAAGTTCTGCAGGTTTTGATATTGAGTGGAAGATTGTTCCATTTCACGACTGCACTATATGCAAATGCTCTTTTCCCAAAATAAAAAACGCAGAAAATAATAATACCATGCGAACTTTGTTTTAATAAGTACTTACCTTCGGGATGGCCAAGCACCTGTTGAGTTTGGGTTCTTGCTATGACAGTGGCGTAATGATTCACAACAGTGCCACGTCTAGATCTACTCTGTGTTACGTTCTCCGCGTCACAGGATGACTGCAATAGATGATAGTTATACAGAGGGAACCGGTTATCTGACGTCCGGATATACGGGGGTCGACTGTAGTGGCAAATACGGTACGAAATGGTTACCGTCATCTTCCAAACTCCGAGCATTATACATCCGTCATGTTAGGAATAATATTATGTGCTTCGAGGATAAATTAAAGTTTGTTTGCATCAAATTGGCTTTAGAGCCGCTCTCAATATCGGGGTTTAGAGTCGCTTTCAAGATTATTTCACTTATATCACGACTTGTCAGTTTAGGGCAGGAGGAAACCCGCAACATCCGTAGCGCTGAATGTTGCAGTAAACCTGCAGCACCGGCTGGTACTGACATACCAAGGATACTATCTGAATTGCCACTCTACAGATAGCGCATCATGAAGACTTGTTAGTAAATTAAATATGCAACAATGCTAACATAACACTCGAAAATTGATACACCTACTAAGTGTATCAATACACCTACGAATACCAATACTCCTAGATGAAATATACAAGCACTAAAATCAGACGGTATACTCATACCTAAGGTTGTTTCCCTCACCAAGTTTATCAATGTTACTGATGTCGTCTTTATATATATTGTTATTATAGATTAATACGAACATTAACATCTATCTGCTACCTACCCCTATGCAGTCTCCGTGACACGTGACGAACGTACACCGGAAGTGTACATCCTTGAACGGTTGTAACCGGAACATCCTGAATGGTGGACTTATTCCTACCGTCCCATCCATCTGGAAACCTCGGGTTTTACTGAATGGGTACCCCGTGCCACATCTGAAACCAAATATCCACTGAGACATGCGGACAGCTTAGGGTTAACGTAGCAGCACATTTTATAACACCTTGAATGAAAATCAAAATTGTCACGACTGGCAGCTTCGTCCATGATCGTACAGATGGGGAAATATATATATATGACATTTTATATTTAAATTTAAACATCAACTTAAATCATTAGTTGCCATCCTAAAAATCTGGGTATCTTTCCTCGAAGCTCTCGTATATATTAATAGAGTTGACTAATATTAGAGTTGACTACGAGAGTCATTATGGTCTTGCAGTAGATATTATGAGAGCTTCGATAAACGATACCCAGACATTTATAGAAAGCTCTATGGTCTATGATTCTAGAAACGATACACAACTCGTACTCGCTCAATATATTTTAATTTATAATTACATTTTTACATCGAATCTTTTAATATTTGTCATACTTAAAATTATCCGTACCCGTCGATCAATACGGATGTAACCTGATCTTCATCGGGGGTCATGACGTCACACATAACAGGCTCGAACCCCTGTCCTTCATCTTCTTGAGATGCTGAAATAAAACATCTTGTGAATTTATATTTATTTTTTAAATCGTGGTTTAGGGCCCTTTTCAATATTATTTCAATGCTATCACTTGTCAGCAGGATAGCAGGAAAACCCGTAACATCCGTAACGTTATGTTGCTGTAAACCTGATAGACCAAGGATAACTGCACTGACATGGTACAGCGCATCCCATTACGATCACTACACATTTACCGAATATTGATGATGTCGGGCTCCGATCGAAGCGTTCTACCATTGCGCTACCATCCGCCCAAAACGTTTCTTAAATTAGTTATTAAATTAAACCTTTTAATTGTCTCCAAACTGTACTTACGCAATTGAATGACCTTTAACCTTACGACCCGTCCAATGACAACAGAGGTCAGAATTTGACCTTCGATGCCGGTGACCTGAAGGATGAAGATTGAGTTGCTCTTCTTCCCGGCCTTGACCTCAACCACTTGGGGTGGATCCAGTCTGGAATAAACAAATAATCAATCCATGCCTTAACCGCCAGCGCCAGAAAACCACAACGTTCTAAATTCAACAAGTTATTGATTGATAAATCTTCACATGAAAGATATAATTCCAAAAGGATTAACAATTTAAAGAGATTATTTTGAATAAAAAAGAATAGTATTAAAAAACTACTTGTGCAATTTTGTAATGTGCCAAATCCACGCGCGAAAGCATTACCAAAAAACGCTAATCAACAGTTATGAAATTGTTAATTTTATTGCATTGATTGAAAGAAGTATCTTTAAGATAAAATACGATGAGATAATATAAAGCTTTATTACCTTTCCAAGAATTTGGTTGTGCATACAGAGCAATTATAAATAGCATATAAAATGACGAGATTTCAGTCAATGAAATCAATTCCATTGAGGCTCCCCTTCGAGTTTCAGAGCATCGTTAAGTACATGTTAGCAATATCATGATTCTAGTCCCAGATCCCCCTCTGTTATATATACAGTAGAGTATCTCCACACTCCTATGTTACTGACTTGTCCACGAGGTAGATCTTCTGATCCTCCTCCTCTCTGTAAGGTTCGTAGTTGCACTCCATCAGATACTTCTCATCATTCTCGCTCTCCAGCCCCGAGCTTCCCCGTCTAGATATCACCTGGAGGCTGTAGATCTTCCGGTGAGGCAATTGCTGAAGATAAAATATTGAAAATATATCGTTTACAAAGAGTGAGTGAGTGAATATGGAGGTTAACGTCGCTGCGGGCGTTTACAAAGAAGGTTATTTCAAACCTAGCATAACCGTCGATGGCTGATCGTCTTTGTCACATGCCGTAATCTTCCGATGCGGTAGTTGCTGAAGGTAAAATTATATCAAATTAGATGGTTACAAAGAAGGTTTTTTAAGGCCCAGAAGAGGGCATAGCTGTCGATAGCTGATCGTCTTTGTCAGATGCTATAGATCTTCCGATGGGGCAGTTGCTGAATGTAAAAAACATTAGATCATTTACAAAGAAGGTTCCTTCAGACCCAGAGAGAAGGCATAACCGTCATGTGTGAATTTCACATGAAATGTTCTAACTTACATTTAAATTTCCACATTGAGCAAGCTTCTCCAAGAGCACTTTACACAGAACGTGTGACGTCATGCGCAGGAAATCTCGCGTTTGAGGATAAACTTGGGAAATTAAAGTAATTCTAATATAAATCACAACTCGCATCTTTTCTGTATAATTAACTTAAACATCAATCACAAGATCAGAAAATAACAAACGGGCAGTGTACTTACTGTCATTTGACAACGGGAGGAGTCGCCAGCAGAGAAGACCACATCGAGGCTCCACGTTGCCGTGGCAACGTCTTGTTCAAAGAGGCAGCTCCCACCATCTTTCATGTAAGCGGTAACTTTGTGCGAGTCTCCAAAGTACGTAATTGTAGCGCGATTGTCCTCCAATCGGCCGCACCGGATGTGCACTGTAAAGGACACCAACAGTTTTTATTATTTATCAAGAAGATTTGGGGTTTAGAGTAGCTTTCTAAATTCGTTCACTAATATGACGACTTTTCAGTTTAGAGCAAAAGGAAACCCGCAACATCCGTAGCGCTGAATGTTGCAGTAAACCTGCGAGCACCGGATGGTACTCAAGAGACCAAGGATGATAACTGCATTTCCAGTCTACAGATATTGATTGCATCCTATCAATATCGCGTCAGAAATGTAACTTTCGCGAATGCCCTTTCACCTTTGACACGTATTCTGTGCCTTCAAACTAATCAAAGTTTCCTATAACAAAAGTTATAGACGATGTTTACTTGCCAATTCCATCAATCAGTGTGTCGCAGGACACGTGACCAGCCAGCACCTGAAACAAGAATCAGAATCTTCGAAGTTTCGGGTATACTTGCATATAAACATTATATTGTTAAATTAAACAATCCGCGTATTTTTAATATTCATATTATTTTAATGTACACATTAGCATTAGGAAAATATTTCGTAAAGATTAGGACAAGACAAAAACTAACAATTCGAATACGATCACAATAAATCATTTACAAGCTGTATAAAGTGACGATTTAATATCCTCTAAATTAATTGATATATCTGCTACTGTTAATATAGCGACTATACTATCAATTTGACAGTTTACAGTGCACATTAAAATCTTCATTCGAATGCCTTGTAGTAAACATACCAATACGACTATTGCCAGTGCTTCCACGATTCGAACGTTTAGGCCAGTCCTGAAATTTAAAAATACAGTCACTTAGGTCCCACTGTGGCGAATAGTTTGGGGAATCAATACGAATAAAGAAGAATGGATTATCATGCGAATGGTGGCGATATTTTGTTCTTAAAAAAAATCGTGATCCGCATTGGTTCTACCTCAAGACAGAATTAATACGATGCGGTACGATGATATATGTGCGAATCAATAACTGGACACGAACTGATGGAATGCAATACGATTTCAAAATAATCGCAGGGGTTCTGCGAATTGAAGGTTACTCGTATTAATCGCATCGTGTTAATTCGTGTCAATTATTGTTTGTTCGTATCTGTTCGCTTTGTATTCCTATCAGTTCGTTGCGTGTTCGCACATGTCATCGTACCGCATCGTATTAATTCTGTCTTGAGGTAGAATCAATGCGGACCCTGAATTAGTTTTGTTAACCAAATATCAAATATTAATATAAAAATAAATATCAATAAATATCAATAAATACAAATATAAAACTAACAAAATATCGCCACCATTCCCATGCGAATCCATTCTTCCTTATTCGTATTGATTCTCCAAACTATTCGCCACAGTGGGACCTATAGGCATTATTTTATCGTATCGAATCGCACCAGAAAAGCAACACGGACCGGTGGGAATCCGCAACGAACTTAGGAATGCATAACAATCAGATACGAACCAACAATAATCGACACAAATTGCCACGATGCAGGTACGAATAGCCTTAAATTCGCAGGAACCATGCGATTGTTTTGAACTTTTCAAAACATGGTATTCGCCTGCGGTTGTGGGCCGATTTAATACGAAATTTGCAGCGAATTAATAAGAAGTAATTCGAATCAATACGATCATGCACGATGCGCAACGAATGCATGTTCGTATTTGTTCGCAGCCAAAAATCGCCACAGTGGGACAATTTCTTACTCAATAAAAAGAAAAAAAGAAAAAGGTTGACATCATAATTTCTTCAATGTATACATCTTTATTTTATTTTGATCGTACATGATGTACGTTCTATAGTTGGCAATGATCAACTACACACTGTCATATTACAGGCAGTATTATGGTTGTAATTAAGGGATAGAGTACCGTCTACCCGTCTGGGTTCTCTGGGTCGTCGCAAGCTTGCTGTATTACAGTATATTTTTGCTCTGAACTATTTATAATTAAAATACGAGTGCGCTTTAACAGTGTTTAACGCTAGTTTAGGTATTATTTCTACCATGCGTTGCGAAAATCATTAACATAGTCTTATGCAATTAATGAAACTATATAACAATAGCAATACAAACACAGATACATATTGCAATAGTGACTGTTTATGGGTATCATAGTAAATAAGCCAATACAATGCAATGTTGTGAGAATAAGAGACAGACATACCTGATGATGAAGATCTTTACTGTCAATATCACGAATGTAAGC
The DNA here is from genome assembly GCA_032361325.1 of Lepetodrilus fucensis. NCBI lineage: Eukaryota > Metazoa > Mollusca > Gastropoda > Lepetellida > Lepetodrilidae > Lepetodrilus > Lepetodrilus fucensis. Next base: position 13,113 of record JAUTBV010118865.1, read on the forward strand.
AATCGTAGCAACTTCACGACATTCCGGATCGGAGATATGCGCTCGTACCCAAGCCTATAAATACGCTAGGTTTTCATGTCAATAATCGTGGCAAATTCCCGACCAATCAAAATGCATGTTATCTGAATTAGAAAAAAATGTAATCCAATTACATGTATTTGATAATTTTAATAAATATAAATATATCACATGGCTCGTACC
>JAUTBV010118876.1:0-13312 GCA_032361325.1 Lepetodrilus fucensis
GTGTCATAATATCAATATAATAGCATGCATTAATAGTTCAATATTATACATTCGAATGATAGTGTTATAATAAAGCAAATACTCAATGTTTTGAAGCTAACTATCAAATTTGAAAATGTTAATGTTATCAGTTGATTGGAAACTCGTATTGATCGTGACCTTTCTATAGAATCACGTGACCAAGTACCTGACCGCCGAGTGACGTCACAACTTTTTGTACACAAAAAAGTTGACTGAATCGGAGAAATTGGTTCAGTGGAACTCTTGAATTTTGGATATTATACACTTACTTGAAGTGTATGCGTCTTTCAACATGACTGAGACGACCGACAACGGCCGTAGATTGGTAGGTTCAATGGTTTCCTAGAAGTTATCGGTGTTTGACAACAAGCTATCGCATGTGAAAGAGAGCAGCCATTTTGTAAAGCAAAGCCCTGTAGCTAGCGACAGTGATGAAAGAAATCCGAAGTCAAATTCAAAGAAACAAAATATAGTTCCCCAAACCATATGCGAAATTAAAGTTGATAAATTATCCTTACTTTTCATAAACAAATAATTGTGCAGGAATCATTCATTAATTCACACGACTTGAATTTCTCTACGCTTTGGACGCTTATCTGTTCACTGAATCCGTTCTTGTCTGAAACTATGAAAATTACGCGGTTTCATTAAACGATATTTCGAGGTATACCTTTTCAATATTTGATATTTTACCAGCAAAAGTTACAGTAGGCTGTCCTCTTTATTTTGATATCAAGATATCCCTTTATCTTATCATATTAATAATTTTCACAGTGCGAAGGCATTTGCAGAAATAGAACGTTTTCAAGGGTCGCATACTGCTAAAACACGAATGAAATAGGCAGTTGTCTTCGGAAAACAAATAAAACTATTCATAAACGTCACTTCTTGCATATAATAAGTCGTCATATATCTTGTGTGAGGTTGTATGCTGCTTTTTGTTTATTTTTTGTTTAAATCCTTCAATCAATGACTATTTTACAATCGTTTATTGGAACGTGTACAATTTGCGACATGATGTGGCGCACGTCCGCACTCAAGCACAGTTATTATATCAACATTGAAAACATAGTATTATGACCATACAAACTAATATTTTATTAAATTTACTCTGTACTTACTTATATTACGGTATTATTTAGATGTGTATGTAGGCCTACGCCTTGTCTATTGTTATGCGTTCAGCGCTGTTTTATGATTCTTTAAGTACGCTTCTTCTACTTCATATACTATCTTCATATACATGTATGTTTCAAAGTCAACTAGGTTTTGTTATTTCTACATTAATTAAACAGTGATATTTAACATTGATAATTTGGATACTTTATTGTAATTTGTAGCTGCTATTTCGTTACGTTTTCCCAACCCATTTCAGCTCGTATGGACGTTGTATACCCTATATAGGCCTAGCACAATATCAGCTAGTCTTTGTTTACAATAATTTACAGTAGACATTGTAAAACTTAACATATGGAATATTTCTTTACGTAATTAATGTTAAAGAATGGCAACTTTGGGGAATACTTCTACTTGTATTGATTCGTATGCTGGTTGAATGAGCATGCATCCGTGTTGCGTATGACGTAATATTCAGCTCCAGCGATAGGCTGCGCATGTGCAAAACATCTGGGGGCCTTATTCTCGAAACGCTCTTAGCCTGAAGAAAGTGCATAACCTTTTCATATATACTATGAATCTTTTAACATTGTTTTGCGATCGTAAGAACGTTTCGAGGATATGCCCCCAGATAGTTTGCGCTGGCCAGTTATTTACAAATATTTGTCGTTGGCATTTATGTCGATGCATTTGATTTCAAATTCCTGTGAAACGGCAACGCACCGTTTGTCTTATGATTAAGGAGAATACACTGACATGTGTAGGCCTACTTAACGACTAGATATAGTATGTAACTTGGTGTTCCAGTCAACTGTCCCACTGATTTTATAGTTCAAGAACACGACTTTTTACTGCCTGACAAGAGTAAATACTGTGTTTACTCACATGTCACCTATTTTAATATCATCCTCACTGTTGTCGTGTAATTGTCAAATTCAGCGAAACAATTGATACACAAGTTATTAAGTAATCTTACTTTCTTATTTCATGGTAATAACTTTTTATGAATAAATAAGAACAGGTAACTTGATAGGGACATGTATCAAGCTACTATAATACTGATACCAGCGGACAATATTTTATTCAATATATATACATATGTAATGGTAGTTATGGTGGTTTTGTGTGCGTTAGTGTTTGTCAACGTCTGAATTACAAATGTAAAATGTTCATGAAGTGTGCTATATAGTGGAATCCCAAACCCCAGCTCATTGATTTTCGGCAATTATTATTAGGCTTGGGAGATTTCACATTCGATTCTGCCAGTGAGGCAGCTATAGTGTGCCGATTGACAGCTGGGAAGCACTATGTGAAACACTCAGATAATCACATCTGGGTCACTACCACTGGGAACATCGCGATGTATATGACATTGATTCCATTTTAGAGGTATAAACGGACATATTATGTAATATATACAGCGTTTGTGAATACTGAACACAGGAGGCAGACATGTAGCCTACAGCGTTTGCAGTATCGTCCCAACTATTGCGGGTATGCAGTTAGATTCCTATACTAGTATTTAATTATTTATTATCTTTTCATTGCGCTACATTTATTTGCGGACACATTATTTAATATATTTAATATATATTTAACTACTGACCTAAGTTTGACGTAAGTATATTAAGTAACGCGTATTACGGAATACATAGACAAATCAGAAATAGGACTGGCCTATATTATTTTGCTTGATCAGTAAATTTGTCAACTACCAAAGTAACCAATGGTAATATATAGCCCACAACAAGAATGGTAGGAATACGCCCAGCTATTTTACACAAGAAGATATCAATAGCAAATACGCTCATTGCTTCATGGTTTGTCTGGCCAATATTGTACACTTGTAGTTTTATGTCTAATCAGTAGTCTTAAAAAAAAATATATGAGTATCATGTCAGTGAGCATCTGTTAATACTAAATATGTTATGCACTAGTTACTATTTAATATATTTACACCACTCGGGTTTACAGATATGGTAGTGACTCCCCAATGCATGTTCACCGTAGCATGACTGACTTTCCGCGTGGCTGCCTCACGTAAAAACTGCCCCATTTTACCACCCAATGCAGGCCCTGGGGGTGGGGTCAAGCCACTTGAACTGCTTCCTATACCACTCACATAGATAGTTCTACTCTCAATTTCACCCCGAGATCTTGTGTGACCAGAGCACAGATGTTCAAGTACAATGTAATTCAGCAGCTATATAGTGTTTTTAAGTTGGTCACGTTGATATTATGTTTGTCACGTGTACGTATACGTCTAAACTATTCCATTCGCTTGGTGTTCATCACATTTATTTATTTATTTATTTCTTCCTGGATGTCTAGGATGTCTCGAGTGACAAGGATTGTCCGACTATGTATTGTATTACACAATGTTTGAATACCGGTAGACTCTATTAATTAGTATTGGTCTTATTTACTACGAAAGTGTTGGTCTTATGCCGTCATTCCACCTGGATAACTAATTAATACAGTATGTATACAGATCATACAGAGACACTATACATTTACTTCAGAACCCAGCTATTTTTTCACAACTTCATTTCGTGTGAATATGATAAGAAACCGTAACGAGAAAAGGACGACATAAATTTAATATCCATATTTCGCTGAACAGTGGCACATATAGGCCTAGAGCGTAGATATGCATGTCTTGCGTATATTGAGTGTCAGTATTACTCTCATAAGAATAGTGATTCTGTAGGCCCTATATGTATAGGCTACTAACTAATGTATACAGTTTGGTTATTGTTGTCATATTACGTCTAACATAACAGAGTGGTTCGAGCCCACGTTTCTCCTGCATGAAAGTTATAACCTTGCGGCGTCACCGTGTGGATACAATTGGAATTTCGCTAAAACCCAGCCAAGGCTATCCATCATGTATCTAGACTAGATGTCCTATAAACAACATTCACAAACTATAGTTTGTATTTACTATGTGTAGGCTACTATAGTGAGTAGTGAACAGTAAAGAGCAAAGTTGAAAGGATATGAATTGTCGCCGACAGCACATATATACATACAGGCATATGCTATACACGTAACATGCTTTGCCTTTGTATGCCTTCAGATAATGCGAGTTCAGTGACGCATGCATCAGTGTCTGTATACTAATAGTGTACGTATACAGATTGAGTGATAGACATGTATTATTGTAATACAAAATGGAGTTCAGTAAACTGACCATGATATAACCCGTGTCAGCTAACATCCACCGTATGTGTAGGGCAGTAACCACGATGAGTGAGTGAGAGAGAGAGAGAGTGAGAGAGAGAGAGAGAGACATGCATCATACTTTGATTGACTTGACAGATCGATATTGGGGCCTGCTAAGGCCTTTCTCTCAACAATCCATGTATCCTTACTTATTATTATTATTATTATTATTATTATTATTATTATTATTATTATTATTATACACACATTTATATAACGCAAATAACCACAATAGCTTTATACATGGGGTGAAAAAGAATCACATGATCATATGAGAATACTTATTCTGCTCATCAATGAAGGTAATTGATGCATGTATTTAATCTGAGAGTGAACATGTATACATTACTGTAAAGTGCTTAGGATTCCTTTATTCTAACTTCAGTGTGCAGTGTACATACATGCATTGGATATAGTTCTTGTTAATACATCCTCAGTATTTGTGCATTATGTCTACAACTGCCAATAAATCCGTCGCAGTCCTCGTTAATTATTACAGTAGATAATCGATTAGCCATACTCAGACAGTAAATAATACCTAGTATATAATTGGCTCAAAATACGGGAAGAAAATAATCCATGTTCGTATACATGGAACTGTGGAATGCGAGTACAAGCATTTGCGTGTCCACTAAATTTTATGCGTCTTCTTAATATTCTTCAATGTGTGTGTAATCTTGTATTTATTTTTCCGCTGATATAAAGAAAAATAGGTACTGTTGAGTTGTGTACTGGTCGAGTACTGTTGTACTTCTAAGTCAATAATGATTATTTTATATTTCTAAATTTTATTTGAAAATTAAAATCTTTTCTCCTGAATAATGTTCTCCTATATTTCTTAAATGTTCTACATTTTTAGTTCTTGGTTTTTGGCATGGCTTTCCATGCTTATTTCATTTTCTTGCATATCTAATTTGTAATCTTAATGTTAAGTAATACTATAGTCGTCACCTATGGGTGAAATATTCCCGCCCGTGAGGTAAAACAATAATACACTCACTCACTCACTCACTCACTCCTAAATAAGCAGGTACGTGGACTGAAGTACCGTGTTGTAATTACTGCTATGTCGTAGGATATTTAAATAGACAATGGAATCCATCCCGGGCTAGCAGAGGTGGGATATAATGAAGATAAGAGAAGAGAAGACACGGTTTCATAGTTGTACTCGGAAGACGATTGTATTTCAGACTGTCACAATTGATCATAATTAGACCTAATCTAGGGCTGCTCTACTTATGAGATAAGCAATGGTGTTAATTGTTAAAGTGCATTCAATGTCACATGTGACTTATTTGCATTCTAATGGGGATAATAATACAATATAGGTGAAAATATGTAACGGCAATTTGTAGATACTGTGGAGCAGGAACCATGTGGAGCAGGAACCATGGCATAATATATCCTTACAATAGGCTGTCTGTATCGTCATCCTCTCCTTATCACGTTTACCACGTCTACGTGAGTAGATGTCACAGAGCAAACAGTTTTACGACAACGATTGCATACTAAATGTTCTTCCTAATCTTTGACGAGATTCGCCTTTGGTTCTCGAGGACATACCACCGTTCCTTTGTTGACAGACAGACGTCTGTTATTACAGGCAATTCGCATCTGTCCCAGTATGTCCTGGCATACTACGATACCCATAGTTGGGGGCTCTTAAGAGCGTGTTCCGCCCTGAACATGCATATGCTGGTGGAATATTAGATGGAACGAAGACACAATGGTCGGTGGAGTGAAATACGAGTCAAGTGCTTGACGCTCCCTGGTGACATGGTATTGTTTAAGGAAACTGTCTGCCACAGTGAATCGATAGCGATGTCTTCTTCATAACAATGGCTAAATTGCGCATATTGTTAATAATCATACTTCACCAATTTACGTATAGACCTGCATACTGTAATCGTATTAATCATTAAGCAGTCGTACATTGTTACAAGAATATATTTAATGCAGCGCCATTCTTATTAATAATAGTTTGGCCTTTTGTCTCCTGTAAAAGTATAAACTAAATATACAAATGTATTATTTTCGCATATAGTAAATGGTGTTGGGTATGGCCGTTAAATATTCTTTGCAGTATCACTTCACTGTATCATCACAATCAACTGCAAAATTCTACATACATTTATGCAAAACTTGATAGTATATACTAGTAGATTCAAGCACAGTATACAACGTCATTTCTCCCCTAATACGTTATAGCAGTGTGGTAGTATGGCCACATTCCCTGGAACCTATAATGTTGACGTGTGGCCATATACTCGATATTCACGGAATATTGGTACTGATGTGTGGCCATATTCACGGAATATTGGTTTTGCTGTGTGGCCATACTCACGGAATATTGGTATTGATGTGTGGCCACGTTCACGGAATCCTGGTATTGATGTGTGTGGCCACATTCACGGAATATTGGTATTGATGTGTGGCCACGTTCACGGAATATTGGTATTGATGTGTGGCCACGTTCACGAAATCCTGGCTACATTCACGGAATCCTGGTGCTCATGTGTGGCCACATTCACGCAGCGGTCATCAAAACATGCTCAAGGATTCGTGAAAGAAGACAAACTGATGTCTCGGATATTATTTGTTTCCAACCAAACAGTATACTTTGCTGTGATGTAGGCCTATAATGTATGCAGGTGGAGGTAAGCTATCTATCTGTACAGTCATGTCACTCGTTACCTGCTGGGTATTGGTAAGTCAAATACTCCTGTTTACATTAAACACATATATAAGAATTTGTTTTAATGGAAGTGGCCCATATTCAAGTATACAGCACTGCATGGTAGATATTATATATACGCATACAAATATACAGGTATTTTATTATTGCTTATTTTACGTTCTCAATTACATGCAGAGGGTTGTCACACAGTAGCCTATTCTATGACGTTTAGACGACATTTTTACTTGTTTTACAACTAATTAATTTAACGGAACTATTCCACAAAATGTCGTACATTATATAATATAGCCCTCCACATACAAACCATATATTGCAACAGAGCAACAGAGCTAGGTGTTGAGCAACAGAGCAACAGAGCTAGGTGTATTCATGCAATTTCTGAAGATGTTGACTATATATAAATGTACATGTGTATTATAAATGTCCGAACAATGACATCAACGTCCCGGAATTGTTGTCTATACATCGTAATAGTTATTTCATACATTTAATTATTCTATTACTTGTAGCATATTCATTATTTACATTATTTTTATTACTGATTTGGATAAATATATTTGAATTCTGTTTCCGAAGATGAAGTAGTTTACGGAATTTTCATTTTAAATGTAAATGATTTAATTAAGAAATGTTATGGTTGTTCACCGAAGTATAAACGATTTGAAAGGGCTGGTTAAATTCGTGTGAAATCGTGTAAATGTCGTAAGTATTCATATTGTGTTTTAAACGTGTATTCACTGACTATGTCATCTGTGCACATACAGTTTGAGTATTGGCTCCTATAAGTAAAAGGTATACTAGTAGCCTACACTTAGGAACTGGGGTAGGGAGACTATCATACTTACCAAAAGGTCGATCTAGAACAAAGACGAATACAACAGTTTAACCTGCGGCTGTTATGTATCCGTGTAATCCACCTGTCTACGGGATGCTGGTGATATTTAATTTCACCGTATATATCTATTAGTACAGCCTTCTATCTCCATATAACATGAACTACAATTATTCAGTTGAGAATATAATATATTATTAGCATACGAGTTTTAAATAATACCGCAATTATGATAGCATATACAATCTAATAGGCCTATACCTACACACTACACGTGATCTATAGTAATTGCAACATTATTTTAGGAGCCCATTCATGTTGTATATCGTTTGGTTTGTCAATCTGCTCTATACAGTGGACGATTATAGTATGTAATGAACTGATGGAAAGTATCGATTTGTGCACATGCTTAGACCAGCTGCTATTTCGGTCATGTGACTTGTCCAGCCTATCAAAGTCCACTTTGGCCTCATATTGCATATCTAGGCATTCACTGTAGGCGATGGGCCTACGCGTGGGTCAATAACAAGTCATAGCAATAGATCAAATATATATATACTATACAGTATATATGTATGTTAGTGCTATCTGATTGTATTCCACGTATATAGGCCTCTAGCGTATTGTTGGAATAATAGCTCTACAAAGCTATATATAGTTTTTTTTAATATAGGCCTACATATCCGACGTTTCGTTAAACAAAGCTTCTTCAATATTGTGGTTTCAATGGATGCTAAACTTGCATTATTTAGGCTTAGGGTATATGCATGTACAAAATAAATTTACTGGTTGATTATCAGGATTATAATTATATTCTATAACAATCATCTATTGATAATAATAGTTCATTGGCGTATATTATTCTTGTTCATAATTATCATTACACATATTATTAATAGTTTTGAACATCTATTATTTAGGCTACACGAAAATAATACATGTTCATATTTAATTTCCATGACGCTGCACTGGGCTACTGTCAAATCGTCACACTTGTATTAGGTCTTCTGGCTACTATTATCTTCGGTGAGAGGAAAATTAAGGAAAATACGTAAACTATAGTTATAATTATTAGGAAAAACCTTTCCAATCTTCACACAATTAGCATATAGATACTAGACCACAAAATTAACCATATTTAATAACTTTAGACCTGCTTGCGTGGTTAACCTGTATTATATTGTATCAATATTAGTCCACCTTACGTTGGATTTGTTTAAATACTAATGGGGTAATGTTAGACCATTTTTAGAATGGCTATAATAATATTCTTTCCTATATTCCACTTCTGTTAAACAATGTAGAATTTTCTTACAGTTTATTGCATTATACTGTCAAGTTAATCATTTCTATATCTTTTTGAAAAGTAAACAATATTATTCTGTATTATGAAGAGTTGTTGTTGAAACCTAATATATACATAAGCATGCACCATACACTCGTCTCTATCATATGCTGTGCTAACAAAGGGAAGACACATATGACTGGACAGTGTGAATAGTTTTAATGGTTTTGAAGCGGAAATCACGTGATGTGTAAAACTCCTTATTTTGGCGGTGGTTATAGACTACTATTAGCCGTGCTGTGAGATATAATGAATACCAGGTGTACGCAAGGGAAGTTATACACTATGGAGGATTGTGATGCTGTGTATACGACTATAGTTGCTAGACATTCCGATAACCTCAGCTGTATACAGGGTACCCGTAACACAGTCACTACAGTACGGTAGTGTACAAGCACGCGCACGCACGCACGCACGCACACACACACACACACACACACACACACTTCTATTTTGATTGTATGTAGCCTATTTACATACTGTATGTATAGCGACATATATACTATATCTTCATTAGTATAATTAGTAAGTAGGCTACTAAGCGTGCACTAACTATATTAGGTGTGTGTCATCACATTCAGAGTTCCTGACTACATTGGTATTTCAGTATTGATACCTTGACCTATATTTTATGTAAGCCATTTATATATTTATCATGTTTGATGTTTACTTGCAATAATTTATTTCGTGAGCTGTATACGTTTCCTTATCTCTTTTTTTATTTTAAGTGCATGATAAATGACAATAATGATAGTATCATGAACATCTTGCAAACCTCCCCATGGCATATACTGTATATATCCTCTAGACGAGTATGTCTAGTCTACTGCATGGTTATTTCCTGGTTGACACAGACACATGTCTGGCGATATCCATCCAAGCATGCAATCACATACCAGTCTTACTTATAGCTATTGTATCTCATTGTTATCTAGCACTGTCTGAGTATTTGAATACAGTGCTCTCCAACTCTGCAAGTTTGTCAATCAAACATGTCATTCCTGCATGCAAGGAATGGTCAGAGATATCGCCTAGCTATATTTATCATGTAACATATGCAGGTGAAGACTGTTTCTAGATTGAGCATGTTGAGTATTTAAACATTTAGCTTCACGAAGAATTTGTCAGAATCTTAGTCTGCATAATAATCTCATTATGTTTTTATCTTGAAAATTAAAAATAATAATGTACTTTTGAAGAATGAGAGAAGGGAGGCAACTCCTTCAAGAATATCTATTACTGGAAATATTGGTTCAACCCAAATGCAAATTTTTATCTTCTGAAGTTTTCTTAAATTATTTTTGATACTCTAATTATGGATTTTAATTTCATCAAATATTTGTTAACTTGTACCAAAGCATGTTGAATTCTTTGTCAACAGTATACTCTGATCTAAAGGTCTAAATATGTGGATTACCTGGTAGTTGTGATTAATGAAGTAATGTTTTATTTGTGTGACTTGCAGCGGGCCAAGGAGCGCAAACACTACACAGACGAGGTTGACGATGACGAGATTGAAGGGAAGAGAAACTACAACATCGAAGAGAAACTGCGACGTACCACGTACCATGGAGACTACGTCCAGACTATGGAGGGTCATGGTCAGTAATCTTTACCTCGATACTTTGTTAACCATGTTCTAATTGATCGGATTGTCTTTAAATTTGTTGCAAATTAATTGATGCCCTGTATAGTAGTGTATACAGTATGTATGTATGCTGAATTTTATTCTTGACTGAGCAAAGAATCCTGGTCAAAGTGGTCAAATGTTTTCTTCATAGCGATTCCGTTAAATCTGGGGCAAAGTGTATGTACATATTTATGTTTATGAAATGAGGCAATATGAAAGGTATACTTGATGTTGGTGTGTTGTATGTTGCAGAATTTACCCTGGAATATATCCAGAAGTGTGGGCTGACAAAACCGATTGTGTTCCACGACAAGACTGGTCTCGGCATGAGGTACGTCATCCTGTCCTACTGCTTACTGTTAGTCTTACCTGATCAATGATGTCCTCATCTTATAGCTAGTCGTCAATCACAGACATTAATCAGCACAAGCCATATTACACATATCCGCTCATGAAGAATTTTTAATACAGTTGATATTGATCAACCATAGAGACTACTCTGATCATCAAAACTATTTTCTTCTGCAGAGTGCCGAGTGGAAACTTCAAGGTCAGCGATGTCAAGCAGTGCGTAGGTAAGGAACTGTAATGTGTTGTTGACATCATCTACCGCGGAAGCAATGTTGATACTGTCGCTATGACGCCGTTGTGATGTATTGCTATCATCTGGCAGAGGACTGTTGCTATGAAACTGATTGCAAATGGGTGAAAGATTCCCGCAGGGATGTTGAACTCTATAATCACTCACTCATTATGAAACTGCATTGTGCTTTGCCATGAAACTGTTGTCATGACACTGTTGCCATGACACTTGCCATGATGCTGTTACTATGATATTGCTATGACACTGTTGCCATTACACTGTTGCTATGACACTGTTGCCACGACAGTATTGCTATGACACTTGCCACAGCACTGTTGCCATGACACTGTTGCCATGACACTGTTGTCATGACACTGTTGTCATGACAATGTTGCCATGACACTTGCCATGATGCTGTTGCTATGACACTGTTGTCATGACACTGTTGCCATGACACTGTTGCTATGACGTCGCTATTGCTATGACGCTGTCGCTGTGTGGTGTTGCAGGGAGTCGGCGTGTGCTGGACGTGATGGATGTGAAGACACAGAAGGGGATGGAGATGAGCATGAAGGAGTGGGTGCGCTACTACGAGAACCACGAACGTGACCGTCTGCTCAACGTCATCAGTCTGGAGTTCAGCCACACCAAGCTGGAGAACTATGTGGAGTCTCCCACACTGGTGAGTTACCATGGTTACAGTCGCACTATCCACACTGGTGAGTTACCATGGTTGCAGTCACACTATCCACACTGGTGAGTTACCATGGTTGGTCACACTATCCACACTGGTGAGTTACCATGGTTGCAGTCACATTATCCACACTGGTGAGTTACCATGGTTACAATCACACTTCATACTGGTGAGTTACCATGGTTACAGTCACAATATCCACACAATCCACACAGGTAGTTTACCACAGTTTACTAATGTTTATGTTGGTGTTTGTGCGGCTGACAGGTGCGGCAGGTGGACTGGGTGGACCGTGTGTGGCCGCGACATCTGATGGACTGCCAGACCGAGACCACCAACATCATAGAGAAGATGAAGTACCCCAAAGTCAAGAAGTCAGTCTACCATAGTATTCTGGTTGTAAATACACCATAGTCCTTGACGTATTCTTTTAATTTTTAAGTAACTGTTGTTTAATAATATATTATTTTTGTGTATGAGTGAAAGATTCTTGCTGTGATTTTAAGCAATAAATCAATTACTCTAGGTGAACTAGCTGAAATTCTATCAATCTATCTGTATGGCTTTGTCCACCAGATAGTAGGGTTCAAACTGTCTTTGTCGTCGCAAATGGGTGAAAGATTCCTGCAGTGTTCCATAATCACTGACTTACTGTCTGTCTGTCTGTCTGTCCACCAGGTACTGTCTGATGAGCGTGGCCGGGTGCTACACAGACTTCCACATTGACTTCGGCGGCACGTCAGTGTGGTACCACATCCTGCACGGCGAGAAGATCTTCTGGTTGATCCCGCCCACTGAGACCAATGTGGAGCTGTACGAGACCTGGGTGCTGTCAGCCAAACAGGGCGACATCTTCCTGCCAGACCAGGTCACCGACTGCCAGAAGATCGTACTCAAGGAGGGCGACACCTTCATCATTCCATCAGGTATGTCGGTAGTAGGCGGACATTTTGTCAACACTGTCATCAGGTAGCCCAGTAGTATACAGCAGCGTTCGAAATAGAGCCAGTCCGCACGCCCGCGATAGGTTATTTTCAGCGAGGACCTTTTATCCTTTTTTTTAATCCTTTTTTTTTTTATCCTTGTATGCCCACCCGCATGTCGTGTTACTTTTTGTTTGTTTTTCAAGATGTATATCATCGATCACTGGCCAACATGTATGAGGACG
>JAUTBV010118887.1:0-13312 GCA_032361325.1 Lepetodrilus fucensis
ATAAAGTTACATTGCACGTGATCAAGTGGGAGAATATATACCTACTACATATAAATAAACATAGAATAATAGGAATGTCCTTGACATGATTGTAGGGAAGGAATATTCGTTGCAGACTATGTAGTTTGTCATGAAATTCATTGACATTCCTATTTGGTAGATTATCGTTAGTATATAGTGGTATTTAGGGACATATTAATGAGCACTAATGTGCAATTGTATGATGGGATCTATTCACCGTACCCGGACCTAATTCCCAAAAATTTGATTGACTCACGTCGTTACGGGTATCGTTAAAAAAACTAGTTTTCATGTATTCATATTTAGGGGCACACAGTGATTAGCCAATCAGGTTGCCCGGAATTGGATCTGGGTCCGGGGAATATGCCGCAAATCCAGGTCCGTGTCAGGGGAATAGATATCGCCCAATTGTTAACGTATATGTTGATATTTATGTTGAAGTCTTGACGCAGATAGGCTACCGTCGTGAAATTTCAACGCGATTAACTTATTAATAATACACTCAGTTCTGTTCTCATCGACTAACTTGCTCTTTTTTTTTCACCCCTTGTTTCTGACTCTGGCAATGCCTTGCTCTGATGAACGGTTTCTGGCGTTGTAGCTCTCTCTATTCACGCATTGCTTTCAACATTCGTGAGCTTATGCATTACGTAGCGCCAGAGATGTGTCGGAATCAATAAAAGCAGGACAGGGGTGCTCATGCGTTGTAATTACCATCACATGTCTAGAAGCCTCGCAGGGTCTTCCCCACCGCCACCACCACCATCGTCATATAAACCAAGTCAGCTCCTGTTTCCAGCCTCGGGGTTCTGCTGTTATTATCAGTTATAACGCTCGCAGCACACCGTCAAGTTATATGTTCATTGGCAGTTTCGTATTGGATCTCCTTCTATTAACGTGGTTAGAGATTTAAGCCGTTTGATGTTTGAAGCATTTTTCTCTTTTAACAGATCGCGACTTTTTACTGTTCTTTCATTTTAGAATAAATTGACCTTTTGATTCCACCTGAATGCTGAGAACAGAACATTTAACCTCGAATTCTTTCCACACAATGCTCCCAAATCTTCCTGTTGATGAATTCTTAACCAGAAATAGCCTTTTTCCAAGTCAACCAAGCACTAATCTATTTTTGAAATAATTGAAGCACAACCTACGTTTTTCTATTCTTCAGCTCTGGGCGAGCTCAGACTATAATGTTTAATTCAACTCCGAAATAATTCTCTGCCGATTATTTCAAATATACGATCAAAATTGGTAAATATGCTGCATTGTGACATGTATTTAGAAAGCTTTCACTATTACATGCAGATTTCCATCAAAAAAATCTTCGGATTGATTTGCAGTTGTTCCATGCATTTACTTGGGTGTTTTTTTGGTCCCATGGTGAAATTCGACGGATGGCCTGGAGTTGAATTCCTGTTGGATTGTATTGCCATAACAAGTTTTCCACAACGATCTAATATTCTGCGAATCAGTGACCTTCATGTGTGTATATGAACATTACATAATTACATTTCTTTGATCCAATTATCAAATTGGTATAATGAATAATTAAAGAGCACTGAGGATAGAGCACAGCGAACTCACCAATCATCATTGAAATATTGTTTACTACATGTATACATGCTTTAATATTTTATTGATTAAACAGGTATCTGTTCATTAATGCTTTATATTCCAAATGTGATGCATGTTTCACATGTACAGCAATCTTTTAGAAATTATTATATTCATGAAAGTATTAATGTTGTCCATGCTGTCAACACTGCTGCCACTCGTGACGTCATATCGACGTTTCGCCATCTCCTTCCTCTACTTTCATTCCATTTATGATATTGGAAATAACTCTCTACGTGTTGATGAACTCGTCCATGTATTGATTGCTACTTCTTGATTGTTGCATTTTCCCATATTTCCGAAAGCGGCATGGGCTGGTTTTTTCCCCTGCTTTTAATACAATCCTGCCATACGTTGGTAAAATGCCTCAGGGTGTTAATTACGGCATACATTGCCTACACGTGTCACTTTCCCTCGATTCTAACTGCTTTCCAGGAGTTGAAATATGCCAAGTGTTGAAGTGATGACGCCGCACTCCTAGTCTAAATGTTATTAAATATCATCTAATAATGGTCGGTACAGATTATGAAATGACCTCATCAGATTGCAGATGTGATGGGGCACGAGGGATTGGTCGTCCTCCAACGTGACCGGTCCATAATTTCTGGACACCCGCGGTCACCGTATTGAATCCTTCCCTTTTGAGTCCTAGAAATGAATTCGCTGAGTATCAACTAACCTTAACAGAACCTCTATTTGGATGTACTTTCCCTCCTTAAGTTATCTTTCCTGCAGTTCCGTCACCAGATCCTCGGAAATATAATGGCGGTATCGATTGGTTTACCGGGGACACCTAGGGCGATCAACGTATGTTAGATGAGTCACTGAACTTGCTATTAGCCTGGTGAATTGGGAAGTTGGACCAGTCATGTTTTAAATCTGACCTACACATGACCTACAATCAATGCTGGAACTCGAGTCATCAACAGTCTTGCAACACGATATTTGACTGGTTTCTTGTCTGTTTGAACAAAGAACTGATAATCGATGCGCGACTCTCAGATGGAACCGGTTTTAAACGAAGGAGGACAAATCATAAAAGCAAAAATCTCGCCATTATGGTTTGGGAATATTCAAGTTTTCTGATACGTGATCAGCGCTCGTCGAAATAAAGCTCAAGGCTAATTATTGGATCTGTTCGCTTGGCAAACTGTTTCTTAATTGAGCAATGATTATTGTGGAATATTCATTACTGACATGTCAACTCTAATTACTCCGGGTTGAAGAATGCCGAGATAATGACGGCTGACCACTGCTACTGGACTATGGTCCTGCTAATAGGACAGCTGTCCACGCGTCGTATTCTAGTGGCCCATTATTCCGTTGCCGGACAACAGTACCCAACAGGTGGAATTCGAGGCATTCTCTAGAGGTGATTCCCAACGGACGTGGTATTCTAGAAGCGTCTGACAGGCCGTGATTGAAAAGTTCAAGATTCAAATGTTAAGCCATAATTCAATTTGTAGCAACAATTAAATAAAGTGACGAATTAGTGGGAATTTCATCCACGACTATGATATAAGAATAGCGTTTTTGTCTTCTAGTTTTGTTAAAGAAATGGATTTTAGATTAATTTAAAATGAGATTGGCTGTATCCCTTTGAAGATACATGTGTTATGGAGAAAATGGATGTATTTTTCACATACGTTTAAAGAATATATAACAATTAATACTAAATTCCCGATTGGCTAGTAATGTATACAGAATTGGTATGGCCATTCTTGGTAGGCACATTCCATATATAGATACCAAAGTACGCAGACCCTACTACCTAGGGCTGCTGGCCATTGTTATGACAGTAAATATAAAGATTGTCGACAATAATTTGCCAATATTTGGGATTACGGAAAGCTGTGTATCCCCCAGAGGTTACTGAATGTGCAGATATTGGCACGTGTGGAGGCCAAATTCCAGCTAAGTGACAGAAAGTTCTCCATATCAATAAGGAAAACGAAACGATATTTATTACAAATACAGTTCGGTTATTGGATTCTATAGGAACAGAATCTTTGTACATATTCGATTTTCCAATCTGACTAACAAAACGGCGTGCTAAGTTTGGTATAATCTTGCAAGATATATTCGGGTACATCGTACCAAGATCCGAAACAAAACATATTAACGTAGGGTAATACTAAACGGACGTAAATGCAATTTGCAATTGTAATACTTAATGGAATTTGCAATAAGAATTACAGTACAGAAAACCAATACGTGCAGAGAAAACTGACTTAAAATGTAGTATAAGAAAACCAGAATGCTGCCAAATCTCTAATGAAACAGCCAAAGGATCTTAAAAACTAGGTCACGTCAGTACGAGGTCACCGCCATATTAGTTCCTCAGAAGCTCTCTGTGTTAAAATAATTATATGTCATGGCGTGGTGAAAGCAATCATCACCTAGGCAATAGGTAGACTCATATATTCAAGTTATTGGTGCCTACAGCCTTCGAATTGTAGATGCACCGGACTGATACGATTATAGACCAATTGTAAATGATTGATTTCTGGTATTAAATGTCTTCTCATTGTATGGCAACTTCCCTTACTTCCGAAGAGGAGCGTGAAAGGAATACAAATGCAACACAGTATGTAGGTTATTCCTAATGACGAAGTACAATGGTATTCACGTGTACATTTAATGGAGATATTTGTATTATTACTAGGCATCCATTTGTTCAGATTCGTAAGAATAACATCAAAGAAAACCGACATCATGCTGTTTCCGGTCATTTCTTGTAGTAGTTTCTTTATCTGCTGTGGTGGCCATCGGATCGATAGACACTCAGAGCCCATGATGCCATTTTGAAGTGGATTTATTTAATATCTGTGCAATGCTAGGCATTGGACACGATGCACATACACTTCATAATAGGTGCTATTTTCTGTGAGTGTCCTTTATTGATAGCAATGTCTGCCAATGTTTTGAACCCGTTGTCTGGATTATCACGTGTAAGTGTTTAGTTATAATAACAGCAATCTAGAGAGTGTTCCGCAAATAGAAGGCAAGATTGATTGTGTCACGGAAAGATTGAGACAACGCCCCATAAGCCATCGAAGCACTTCAGAACCTCAAGATATTCTGAAAACTTCGAGTTATTTCCCTTTGTCTCCAATAATCTGAACTGGAGAGGTCTGGAATGAATCTCAGGACACTTACTAAGCTTCAGCTCAAGGAACGTTCTTATGCAATGGGTTTGTGTAAAAGTCCCAACAGTCTGCTGTGCATGCACAGATTGTGTTGATTAGAATTCCAGAATTACTACATGATTATTGTGCGTCAAGATTATATTTTATTTTTTTCTTTCCGGTTTCTTCCAGCTTGCCGCACTGCTCCCGTTACCATGGTGAGCTAGAGACATGACGTCTGGGGATACAGTCAAACGTCATGCAGAGTCCGGCCAAAGTCAACAACTGCTCCAAATCCACCGACACTAACCCGGGGTAGGTGACCAACACTCATCCTTACGAACGTCCTCTGTAACATAGGTCGGCTGTCTTATTACATCCCTACTGGCACTGTACAAACACTTGACCTAGCGTCACAGTGCCGTTTCATACGGTTACGTGCCTTTTGTTCACATTTATGACACATATTTGGGTCGGTGTATAACTTTAGACTATTTTTAGAATGTATTCAATCGCTGTCTTCAGAACGGTGTTCCAGATAATGTGTTCCCCAGGGTATCCTTTCTAGAAGCTATTATATCCACTATGAGACCACAGCGCTCGGATCGTAAGTGCACGATCCCCATGCATTAGATATCCTTACGAGAGTCCTCGTATGGTCTCGTAGTAGATATGAGAGCTTCGAGAAACGATGCCCAGATTCAGAGACGCAGCATAGAATACATCACTGAGTGTTTAAGGATGTGCTACAGACTGTATTGATGAATCTTCAGAGTTACCTCGTCAATACATATCTTATAGCAGTGATTACCGCCAACGATGACCCCAGCTACCCCCTGTTGTATTACGGTGGCCATCGTCGAGAGTTACCTCAGATGCTATTCAGAGACTGTCTTGTATTCACTGATGGTCATCAACGTAGTTAGTATATGTTATCACACAATCACCGCCCATTGGATGTTGTAATGTAAAGATCTGGCTGATAGTGTTACCTCGGTCATTTCAGGTTATGTTACAATGGTTAAAGTAAATATATTATTCAGATATGTTCAGGTTATTTTGCAGTAGTTAAAGCCATATCCTCAGTAATTGAAAGTTACTAGTAGGATATACTGCTCGTGTTAAATGTAATAATTCCCTAAGTAATTGTAAATAATCATTCAAGTGGTTAAATCCAATAGTTACCACGGTAATATCAGGTCATATTGCATTGGTTATTTAAAGGTCAGTGGCTGAATTATTGAATTCGAACTTTGACTTTAAGTCTTATTGCGTGCACCGTGGCACGACTTATTCAATCTAAATGTTTTCTATTTGCATCTTATGCCAACACCATCGTCTGAAAAACAAATTACCACCGTCATTACTTCGATGTTTTTCTTTGGAGAAAGAAACGCCAACACGCCGACACTGGAACAACCTAACAGTATAATTTCCTTAATTCTTATTTCCTAGCTGGTGCTGTCTCTGTGCGTGTGTATCAATATAGACTGATGACAACATGCAGGCTGCTCAAATACATGTACTCTTCATTATTTGTTCATTTTACAGACAGTACGTGTTATTACTGGGATCAAAATAGTCCCTTCATTGATAGAATTGTGCCTGTGATAACGAAATCTATAGTAGTACATGTATAGTCAATATGGCTTTAGTCAATACTAGGTCCGGATTTCTCGAAAATAACTTAACTTAGACCACAGCTGCTGAACGTTACAGTTAATAACTGAGTGTTTTTTTCCGCGATGTTGAGTTTTCAGTTAGCAATTGGAACTGACTTTTTATTTCGAGAAATGTTAATGGCACAGTTGAGCAATATCTCATTGTTAATATAAAAAATTTTTTTTATAGAAGTCGGGCAAAGTATCTACTATTGGTATGGCTTTTCTAATAACTTCATTGTCTGATATAAATATATAACTAAACATATTGTATTTCATCCATACATAAATATTAAATAGAACACAAAATACAAAGGGACATATGCAAGAGCATACAAGAGTATACAGTTATTTATTATTATTATACTTTTATTCTCTCTCTCACATCGTAGTAATTAGGATTAGTAGAATTATTATTATTATTATTGGTAGTAGTAGTAGTAGTATTAGTGGTAGTAGTAGCAGCAGAAGTAGTAGTAGTATCAGCAGCAGCAGCAGCAGTATTCGCAGCAGCAGTATTCGCAGCAGTAGCAGCAGTAGTAGTAGTAGTAGTAGTAGTAGTAGTAGTAGTCCTGTCTTCCTGTTGACAATGTCTTCGGCGGTTTAAAAAACTAGAAATGACAGCAAGCTGTATCAAAATCACGACCATGGACAGGTATAAATACGAGAAACTGAGTATATAACCTAGTTGCCCCGGTAAGTTTTACTTTAACAACTTTAACACATCAATAATGTAATATATATCTTCTGGCTAGGTAATGATTACAGTCACAGAAAGAACCGCACTCGATGCAAAGTCTTCGCGAGCATTTCCTTTCTATAGCTTGAATAAAATACTAATCAAAATGGTTACTTGTACGTCAATGACGAGTGCAGCTATAGCAGAAGTAACTGATTTAACTGTATTGCGTTATTATTCTTTGAAATTTGCAACAATACAAACACAAACAAATGTATTGTAATTCCTAATAATACTAAATCTCTGAAAGGATATGTTCTCCAATGCAGCCGTTAGGAGCAGGAGATATCTCAATGGCTGAAAGTAATATGTGCAGCTATACTGTAGCTGCGTTATGGGGGCTATGAAAGTAAAATACGTCTGGATCTAAGTCTCCACGGTACGGCCTGGATGAGATTGGAGTTGGAGAGGGAAGCCGGACCGCTGTAGATAATACACTACTGCTGTGATATATTGTCGCCATCGGCTGCACATCGTCTCTGGTTTCGCTTCAAAAAGAATGAATTCGTCTGAATCCTTTGGTAGCTTGTCACCAGGCCCAGAGCTGTGCGATGAATCATTGTGAGAAATATGTCTGTGGAAAATATTAAGTCCCCTTGGACGGAATTATCAAGCCAGCACCGAAGCCTGAGTTCATCATAAATCCGGTTTTCATAGAATAGAATGGGGTTTCACTATAATGAAAATGAGACCTTGATGAAATTTGTTTTTCATGTCCGTTTGACACCTATTCATCAAACCTCTTCCCCGTGTCTATGGATTTCATTCATCCCCCCACCCTTTCCGCCTCCCCTCTTCCCTCTTCTTCAATGCACTTAGATCCCATACAACAGTGTTATTATGAATTTGTTTCACTTTTGCATTCATCCGCGGAAAAATATCAACTCTGATGGTTCTCTTCTGTTTATTGAATACCTGTCCAAGTGTACACAATTACGCTAAGAGGCTTGATTTAATGATGAGCATATCGTTCTGGTCCCAAACATCTGCTTGCGACTTCAATCTCCACCATCAGAACCAGCTATGTGCATGAGTCACACGTATTCCAGCAGGGTCGTATAAAGAACTATTGAAGTTATTCTCCTCGTCTCCCGTTGCCTCGTACTCGTTGGTACGAGCCTGTAAGTCCGTGATAAAAGGACGGGGAAATGGAGGACTATCATTGACTTTGCCAAGTGGGATTATAGTACTGGCATATCGTGGAGAATGATCAATCATCTTCCCAGATATAATGTAATGTATTGACGTTATCCGTTCATTCATCAGATTCAATGTTGGGAGTCGTATATCAATTATCATGCTCGCGTACGCTATGGCACTGGGTGATCCGTTTAACTATCCTAAGGGCAATAGACATTAACATAAGGTAGAAGGCCAATCTGGGCGACTATTCAGTGCGTATTAACATTTGAAATCTAAGTATTGAAGTACTTTGCCTGTAGATGCGCTGCACAGAGTCGATAATCCTCCAAAAATAAATTTTAATATTATATTTTAAATACTAGTAGGCCTATATCAAAAGTAATGTCTTATAGTATTATCTTAAAGACGTGCAACATTTCGTCGGCACAATATTATTTTGAAATTATATTTTGAAATACATTAATATTGAAAATAATATCGATCACATCGTTATTTCAAATACTAAACGAAGCCGGTCTGAACTGTACGAATCTATGTCATAAATAACACTAACTGCATGTGACAGGGTTCCAGTTTTCCTAGTCTTCATATGGAAATGACCAGAGATGATAAGATGTGATAGGATTTCTCACTGCTTCCGAGATCAGTGTGGACATCACGGACAGGACCGCTTACTATTTGCTGACTTATTGACCTGGGTGAAATGGGCACTGCCAATTTCACGGACACACGAAAACGAGGTTCTGCAACCGTTCCAAACTGCTTCCGGGCAATGGCTGTTCCATCGATTGAGTTCTCAGTCGTGTCACCTTGGCTGTTGATTAAAAGAGGAGTGATTAAAGAGATACGCTGCCGATTACCACTCGTCCACTAGACTACCACTGAGACTGTTTGCCAGATTGCTCCATTCTTCTGCTGTATCTACACATGCATACATAGAGCTACAAATTTAATCCGATCACGTATATTACCCCATATTGGTCCAGTAACCGTACTCTCAAGTGTATTCGCCAACACGTGTGGCATTTCTAGTAGTCAGGGATGTTTCCCTAGTGAATTCGGTTGTTTTTTCTGACGACGAATGTTCCCCAATGAGAAGCGTCTGTAGGACTCTTCAGTGACGGTTTCTTATTTATAGAGCAATTACTAGCTCATCGGCTCGTTGTACGAAATCCAACAGGTTTAGAGGGGTAACGTGAAGATATTCGCAGTTAGGAGCTGTAATGCCGGAAGTTCACTGCGGGACAAAGCACGTTATTGCATATTAGAGTAGTCCTTTTTACTTTATTATTGAAACTATTTCATTAGTGTGGTCCAATACTGAAAGAGGAGACCATCGTATATAGAAGTGGTCTCGTACAGTAGTCGATCCTTTATAATATCAGTGTAGGCTACAGATGTCATGTGCAATGATATAGAAAACACATTAATAGCTGTAGCTTGTTTTATAGTATGATGATGATCGAAAGTTAAGTCTGTAGTTACATATTAGCCTAATATAAAAATTCACAAATTATATAAATCAAAGAAAAAAAAATACATTTACCAAAAATAATCTTTTAAACATTGTTATGCTTCAAAATTACCAGAACATGTTGTTCGCAACAAAAATTCATTTCTGAGATTTCATATCTAAAGAAAGTGCTCCTGATAAACCCGACCGACATACGGCTTTTAATTTCCTACTCTACACGCTGTTCCGTATCCTATGTCTACAGCTCCTCAGACTCATTTAGACTTTGACCACTGAAACAGATAATTCGCAGTTGGGTTAATGGAAGCCAGGAGACAACCTGTCTTGTGATAAGATATGTCCTAACAGAGATGTATTTTTTTTCTTCCGGAATTACCCTGCGGTTGAAAAAAAGCCCAAAACATTTCGTGGAAGTAAAACATATTTTCTTAACATGACGCCAACCTACTATCTAGAAGATCTATCAAAATGACCACATGCAAGTAAAATGGCGACCGAGATCCCAAGGGAGGTAATTACCAAAGTGATATGTTTACGATCTCTGACGTCGTGATTAATTAGTCTGAAGACGTGTCTCAATATGGATATGTCAACCTAGGTCTATTTATGCAAAATATCCGATTTCTATAGCAATATTTGACAAGTCGTTAACACGGCGTCAACAGCATATGGTTTGATTTACCGATATTGGAGTCTTGGGTCCCCGGAAGATCAATGGTCGATGGCGAAGTACCATAGGCCGCGTGGCTGGTAATTAGAAGCACTCTCTGAATACTGGACAAGAACGTGAGGTCAGTCTACTAGTATACGGCCAATAGCGTCTTCTCTGGACTTCCAAACATCACCAGCCCAGGGCGGTTCAGCGTAATTGCCATCGAACCTTATCTGACCATGTTTCATTTGACCTTTCGTCTTCCGACGAAGACGAAGGTTTACTGACCTACAGGGATACTTACCGAATTAATCCTTTCCTATATTTACCTCCCCTTTTAGCATTATCTCCCTTGAACCGTATGGACGCTTCCGGACATTACGCTCTAGTCCAAATAACGTCGGATACAGTCAGCTATGAAAACAGAACATGTAACTGAGGATTGCGTATGTTGAGATTTTAAATTCATGAAAACAGCGTCTTCATTGATCTGAACAATGCCAGCTAGGTAATTCGTATTCAGTCCCAACTCTCCCTACTATTAACTTGCCACATCCATGACAGGGATCTCCAAGAGTTGCAGGTCAGAGCGGGCAAAGTGATGAAGGAAATAAACAGGACCGATGACTGCCATAATAAAAGGCGATGACTTTGTTTCACGGGAGTCTGTGTCCTCACTTATTTACCTAATTACGTCAGGACAAAGTAAATTCGTAAAGTCATGTTATTGCTCACTTAGTTGATGCATGTTTCCTGGAACACGCACATCACACAGCATCACCTGCTAGCACGTGTACTTCTCTCAACATTATTGACATGTAATGTATTAGTATAAGTAGGCTTAATTGAAGTAACAATCAATAGATTCAGAACATGCATTTAGGGATTAATACCTGATGCATATTTACGAACTAGCGGGCCATATGTATTCTTTCGCGGCTCGATTTCTTTAAGAACACCTGAAACAAATCTACTGACTAGTTTATTTCGTATATGTAGGCCTCAGGCCAATGTACATTTATACTTTGCACATGCGCAAAGCCACACACGGAACATCCACGATTCTTCATTATATCTTTGTCAAGATGCTAATCCCCTGGAAAATGCAATATATGAATAAACCTCTGATATTTTGGCATCACTACACGTTCCATATTATAATTGGCTTGATCTATGATAAAATAGTTGGCTGCCCTGTGTAATTGTGTTATGAAACTGCCATGTGTACTTGTTGAAGACGGGGCCGAGTTCGACTAACAGTTAGACGGAATCGGCTAAGTCCGTTGGCTGTATTCCTGTCACGTTGCCATGATTATACAAGTAAATTCAATTCCAAGATTCATCAGCCGAAGTAGGTACATTTGCGCTTACAAGGACTATTCAGCTAATTTATGATAAAAGGATTGATTTACAGGTAGACAGTTATAATAAAGTAGTTACACAGGCAGTCAATCATGTAATTGTATGTTATACTGTCTTTGATGGAGAAACATTAGCCTAGTTATCTTCCAACTCACATATGTTCTTGAAAAGGTAGGTTTACGGAAGACTAGCATTTGCATCAGATACTAGTAGGTCGCAACACACATGCACACAAAACCACACACATAAACACACAAAGCCACAGACATAGACACAGATACATATATATAGAGAGAGAGAGGGAGAGAGAGAGAGAGAGAAAAAATAATAAATGTTCACAGTGAGACAGAGACAGAGAGAGAGAGATGTATGCCACATGGACATGTTAAATTTACTCCACAAAATACATCGTGATATTTCAATGAGTGCATCCCAATGTAACTTCATCTCAAACTGTTTTCCGTGCAGTAATGCTATGCGTTCGTCTATCAGTTTGACCTTATACCATAAATAGATCCGTGAATGTCTATTGACGAACTACTCATTAAATCGAAGTACGGAAATTGAAAACATTTGACACAGCTTCGACAATAAATTAATCTAAAGGTCCAATATAGACTCAACTTGGTGCCTGTAACTAAACACTTTAATTGACGTCTTATGAACTTTCATTTTCTAAAGAAGGACGAATCTTTAATATGTTCAGCCTTTGCTAAAAGCAGATTATATATTAAATGCCTTCAAGCTGTTCCACCACGCTTTGACCTGCACAAACGGCAGGTTCCTATATAAAATGCATTTCTGAAGAGTTCTATTTCTGAAGCTGACTTTGATGTTCTTAAGACATCCAATGGATCCAGCATAGCAGGTGCGCGGCCTTCGGCATCAGCCATCCTTTGTGCATGTATGTGGGAACCTTTTCCATTATACTCTGTCATTTTCTTAGATAATCCTTGATGGCAGCGTCGAAAGCTCGACAGTCATTACTTTGGCGTGTATTGAGTCCGAGTCCTTTACGAGGACGCCTAGACGCGCATGTAATAGAACACTCTTGTGACACACAAGTATTGGTCTTGATCGTGTGAAGTAATTGTGTTATATATGGTAATTATAGGACATGATTATGTACTTAGCTTGGATGTTAACGATACGAGTAAATACGAACGTTGTGCTTTTTAGGCTTTGAAGTTCTTCTCATGTAAATTAACGCCTGTTGAAATCATGTTACCGGAAACCGTTTTAATCAATATGTTCTTAGGAATTTGAGTTCTTTATTATACCACACTGAAAATGATGTATGTCACGTAGCTGTAATTGTAGGTATTATTACTATACTGTTAGAACGAACATTGGACATATAGAAGTGTTTTCCCTGCAAATTAGCAATGAATTGCGGGGACGTCACTTGTTTTGCTAGATTTTATTAACCTTACTCGGCGTCCAATGAATACATGATAGATTCCACTGTTGAAACATATACTAGTATCTGTGATACTGAAATTCTATAAAGGAAAT
>JAUTBV010118898.1:0-13311 GCA_032361325.1 Lepetodrilus fucensis
ATATACAAGTACTGACAACACTACATATGCAAGTACCGACAACACTACAATATACAAGTACTGACAACACTACATATGCAAGTACCGACAACACTACAATATACAAGTACTGACAACACTACATATAGAAGTACTGACAATGCTACAATATACCAGTATTGACAACACTATACACAAGTACTCACAACACTATATACAAGTACTGAAAACACTACATATAGAAGTACTGACAACACTATACACAAGTACTGAAAACACTACATATAGAAGTACTGACAATGCTACAACATACAAGTACTGACAACACTATGCACAAGTACTGACAACACTACAATATACAAGTATTGAAAACACTACATATAGAAGTACTGACAACACTACAACATACAAGTACTGACAACACTACACTGTAAGATATGAGGACTGGTATTAGCTTGGCGGGTCACTTAACAAAGCTACTACTGTCATGTCACTGACCACCTCTATGGGCAGAAGGCAGCTAGATGTGGGAAAGTTTACAGATGGGAACTGTGATGGAACACCTGAGACTTAACCTGTCCAGTTGCTGTGTGGCTGTTTAACATCAATCTTGTAGCAACATTGTTAACACAAACTGTCAGTTCACGCTAAGGAAGAGATTAGATCAGATTCATTCAATGTAGCCATTGAAAGAAATTTCCGGTGACCAAAACAAAGCCGGTAATAACCACAGTAACCTAAGGTGCTGCTTCTGGATCCTAGTCTGAAACTGACAGGATGACACCAGCTATATGCACACATGTCATCACTGCAGACATCCACAGCTATGCAGAGGACATGACCAGGCTTGAACCAGTGCTTCTGCCTCGGGCCAGTCTCAAAGAAGGACATCTAACAGGAGTGGGTGGGGGTTGAATGGTGCTTAACACCACTCTGACACGTGTCTTTTTGGGCAGCTGTTCGTGACAATTCTCAACAATTAATCCTTGCACTGTCAGGAACAACTTTTAGTTTGGGAAATCACACTCATCAAATTCGTTCATGTAAATACAACAGCCTTCTACTTTGTTATAGAAGTCAGTCAAAGAACCACCCAGATTGATGATAAAATATAAAATACAATAAATTAAAACAATAATGCCAGTCATGTTACAGGAATTGGTAAAATAAGTAAAATTATAAAATGAACTAAGCACAATTTGTACTTTGCATGGTTCATGTGTACATGCAGTTGTTCAAACGTCAGTATAAAAAAACCTATTCTACTGTCTACATGTCTACACACAGACGTGTAACGGCACCATGCTAGCACACAGACGTGTAACGGTACACAGACGTGTAATGGTACCCTGCTAGCACACAGACATGTAACGGTACACAGACGTGTAACGGTACACAGACGTGTAATGGTACCCTGCTAGCACACAGACGTGTAACGGTACCCTACTAGCACAGATGTGTAACGGTACAGACGTGTAACAGTACCCTGCTAGCACACAGATGTGTAATGGTACCCTGCTAGCACACAGACGTGTAACGGTACACAGACGTGTAACGGTACACAGATGTGTAATGGTACCCTGCTAGCACACAGCCGTGTAACGGTACCCTGCTAGGCTCTGCTCAGCTACTTCCTGTGCTATTTGAGGAAGCAGGCCACAGCTAGATAAGCAGGAACCTTCAACTGCCGTCATATTTAAAAAAAAGTCATTGCAGCAGATGTTTGGCACTTAAAACACATCAAACTCAAACTGGAGTGATGCCAACTAATTGTTTTTGCCCCCTTGTCCCTCTCCCCCAACCACACATAATATAGCCAACAGAAGGCTTCATTGTGAATGTGTGTTACAGATGCCACAAACAGACACGGTCTGTGGCAGGCCATGATAACCCAGTCAAACAGACATAAGTATGAGCATGATTGATTTGGTGCCAAACATGTATTTCTGCAGTAGTTCTCATAAAAGTAAACACGACACATTATTGATCCAACACAAGGATTCTATCTTGCTTTTTCAAAACTGAATATGAATATTATTTCACTTTAATGACGTCAATAAGATCATATTTTCTTTGTGACTAAGGTACATCTATCAGGTCAGGTATACATGTAGTCCCTGAATGTATACCTTCTTTACACAGAAGACTTCATAACTCTCAAGTATACTGCTATTTACGAACACACTCCACTGATGTACAAGTGCTGTCTGAAGTGCTTAGAGTATAGTTGAGTGAGGGATTCAATCTTACTTATAGAATAAATGGACATTTTTTAACAGCATCCTAAAATATACATGTAACATGTTAATATTGGCTTTATTTAATATTTCTCCTGATATCCGAGTTAGTGTATATGCAGTTATCCTCCACACATATGGTACATAGTGACTGTCAGATTGCAGAGGTAAGAGTACAGAGGTACATACTTGACTACATTAGAGTACATAGGTACATAATGACTGTCAAGAGTACATAAGTACATAGTGACTGTCAGAGTACATAGGTACAGAGTGACTGTCAAGAGTACAAAGGTACATAGTGACAGTCAGAGTACATATGTACATAGTGACTGTCAGAGTACATATTCCCGCAGCGACGTTAAACTCTATATTCACTCACTCACTCAGAGTACATATAGGTACAGAGTGACTGTGTACATATAGGTACAGAGTGACTGTCAGAGTACATAGGTACATAAGTGACTGTCTGAGTACAGAGGTACATAGTGACTGTCAGAGTACATATAGGTACATAGTGACTGTCATAGTACAGAGGTACATAGTGACTGTCAGAATACATATAGGTACATAGTGACTGTCATAGTACAGAGGTACATAGTGACTGTCATAGTACAGAGTTACATACTTGACTATTAGAGTACATAAGTGACTGTCAGGCCATCTCACCTCATGGTCCTCATTCATCGTACGAACTCCTGGCAGTGTGTTTACCGTCACAATACCTCCACAGAATCAGGTTCACAACACTGCAGCAGTGGGCTGTGTGTCCCTGCAACGATCTGGACAGCGACCAGCATAAGCCATGGTCCAGGAATCAATCACGCATACAGTATATCCAGTGTTACAACACAGGCCGCCATGGTTTACTGCCGATGTGAGGACTCGAGGAGGACTGAGAGAAGGACTGAGAGGAACACCGGAGCCTCTGCCATGTTGTGAGGAGCCGACCAGCACTGTTGTACTGTGTGTGTGTGTGTATGTGTGTGTGTGTCAGAGTCTGTAGACTGATACTGATAGGACCAGCTACCGGCTCCCACTGACACTGTATCCAGGCCTGTACACACCACAGTCTACATGTACAGCAGAACTGTGCATAGGTCAGAACTCAGCGATGCTTCCCTCACTGTGTGTTCTAACACAGCAGTTCACTGTTCAAATATGTATAATCATGATGAGTAAATGCTATCAATTACTACGATTACTCCTTACACATGCTCCAGATTAAGTAGGTAATTAATTAGTTAGTTGGCCAGCAACAGTATTTGTTTTGCGTTACAATGGCGAAATACGATCAAAGAAAACATATATAATAGATACATATTGGAAATACTTCCTTGTTTTGATTAATGCAGTGTTTCCTTTCAACAGCTGACATGCTGGAGAGTTTAACATGATATGAGAGTATGAATCATTAAGTATGTCACTCAATGACGAGAACGTATTTCCCTCTTTATTAATGGCATTTCTTGAGAACATATTAATATTGGAAAATACAGGGATAGAAATTAGCAATAGCATGTTAGCCCAAGCCATTTCTTCCAATATTAAAGGTATCCTAAGGGCTAGTAGAAATTCATGCTTTTTGTGAACATTTGTTATTTGTATTACATACTATTCGGGCTGAAAAGTTTTAAAGGTAAGTTTCTATCGCTGCAAATAGGTACATGTAGCTGTTGAAACCGAGTATCCCAATGTCGTGTCTACCATCTGAATAGATGACACAGCTGTATTCCCTTACGGTGTCTCATAATTCTTCAAGTGCAAACATCAAAGTGATAAATATTGCAGTCCAAAACCCATCACACAAACCTACAATAACACACTGGCACTACTAACAGGCCTAAACTGTCATCAATGTTTTCCAAATAGCCATCTAGAACCAAATAGCCTGTCCAGCTAGATAGCACTGGAGCCAATTCTCTGAGAGTGACCGTAGCTTGACCCCTGTGCTCCAGTGCAGTTTCTTCTGTCAGTCAGAGAAGTTAGTTAGTCCCTAGCTAGTCTCTACAACTAGTGTATCTGGTGCCACGCTTACACAACACTGGGACCAAGGATATAAATAATACAGAAAAACAACATGTAGGGTATAAAGTTTACTCAGAAAAACTCTACGTGGTCATCAATGAAAATTATTCTGCCAGCAAATGTTAATAACAGCCTTTTAATTAACTAATAGGTTCTAATGTTCCACCATCAGTGTAAGTAGTAGAGGAATGAATTTATGTATATTAAACATACGTGTAGCTCAATAATATAGCCACTTATACAAATACATCTGAAAACAATGTCGGAAATTTTGAGCATACAGCAACCATGATACTGTTACTGCGATATTGTAACCTGTTAACCACTATGGTACTTCAACATTATTCTTCAAGTTATTTTCAACAAAACACTTTCACTGGGGCTTTAGACATTGCTGACCTTATTACATGGGTGTGGTAAATTTGCTATAAATATTGCCCATGTCTATATTGAGAATATGAAACAGTGTAAGCTGCCTGTAGACCAATGAGCTTGCAGTGGCAGTCAGAATGGTAATGCAGCAATAACTATAGAACTTACTAGCCTGAATAACAAATGTTTTTAAGGATACCTATAGCCAGTGCTGGCTAGTGTTAATTTTGATCCCAGCAAGAGGGAGTTATGGTTTTACGTAACAGCGGGAATCTTTCACCCATACGTGACGAGGTAGCAAGAAAACATCTTGGTGTATATTTCTACAAGGTTTCTACCAACTGCTTTGGCTTGGTTATATTGCATCATCTCTACAACTTCTTCTCTGCAGAACCAACGGGGAAACTGAACGAAACCCTTCTCCATGACACCGACCACATAACACAACACTCAACACCCCTTGTTTTAGGTAGCCTATTCCACATCATCAATCCAACTATGGAGGTGTTTTTTTAATTACCGATTTCAAAAAAGTGGTATGGATTTCCAGAGTGTGACCTAATGATTTACTGCCAATTACAAAGGGGCATGAAAACAAGTGAGGTGTGACAAGGTTTTGGAGCCAGCGTGACATGTCAGCTGATTGGCTGGTGTAGGTCGGGTCTCAGGTGATTGGCTAGTTGTAGGTCATTATGACCCTGGTTCTAGAAGCTGACATAACATCCATACATTACTTCCCCATCACTGCCATAATGCTGCCTTCATATAAGATTCTACAAACCCAACATTTTTAAATATTTCTTTTACACAAGAATGACATGTACTTTCAAAAAAGTAAACATTGTATTTTGACAACACATTAATCTATAGATGAAAAGACTTAGTGCATATATAAATTTACTATTACTTTCTTTTGCAAAAGTACATGCACTTTTGTCTGCAATATATTTCAGTTGTGATATTTCTAGACAACATGGCTTTCATGAGGCTGGGATTATAATCAGCGCTACCGCCCAAACTGGTGCTTGTCTGCAGCACTTTCTGCCATAATCATCTCAATTACACATTGAAATAACAGTCAAATCGTGCCTTTGAAATTGAACCTCTGCTGACATGTATATTACTTACATCTGTGAAACGTAACTTTTCAAATACACCGATCTGCGATAACGATCCAAAGGCAACATGGCCGGAACAGTCTTCATGCGTTCCTCTGACCACCACCACTACTGACCATCACTGACCACTACTGACCATCACTGACCACTACTGCCCTGTTAAGGTGACACTGGAAACCAACTGGATCCCGCTAGATGACCCTGTCTATTACCTGTCATTTCAGGCAGTCAGTGTAGTAATTAATGCATTTTCTCATGTCTCACCTGTCTAATAAGCTTGCATAGACAGGGATATTACATGATAATGAAGCATTATTACTTCATAGATCACTGTTTCCCAGAGTGTCTGAATATGTTCAGAGCTACTCGGCTTGTCATGACTACTGCTTGTAAAAACCATGATGTATCAGGCTGTGGAAATTCCTTGTGCAGTATTAAGAAAACAACATACAGCTGTAATGTGCATTGTTTCTTTGTGTGTGTGTGCGCGCGCGTGTGTGTGTGTGTGTGTGTGTGTGTGGATGTGTGTGTGCAGTGGTTTCAATAGGTGCCAGCAACCAATTGTCCATTTCTTTCGGAATATTTCCCTAATTTTGCTGTCTACTTTCAATCTTGCTGATACTACTTTGTAGATAAAAGTATGATGTATGTAGGTCTTTTGCCTCTTACTTTTGGTACTCTGCCACCTACTTAGGATTCTACTGACACCACTGGTGTGCATGCGTGTTTGGGGGTTTAAACCTGCAAAATTATTTCACCACTTTGACAATTATCCAATCAGATATGAAATTTTTTTTTTCTTGGGTGAGATAATGTAACAGTTTTGCTAAATATGTTCAACTACAAACCTCAATACACAAACCATGACAGTCTTAGTCATCCTACACCACTACACCTGGTTCACTAATTAAACAGGAGGGCAGGTGTAGTGAGAAACCATAAACATAAACAATAACATACCTTTACAACACGTACATAAACAATAACATACCTTTACAACCATGCTGAACAACCACCCCCCAGACACAATTAATTAAGCATGCTTGTTGGACAGGAAGTTGAGATAACATAACTCTAAGAAAGATTTATTTTAATTTAAACAGAAATAATTTAACAACATGATAAACATGAACAAACCTCTTGAGTTGAGCATGAAATCATACTAAAAAATAACTTGTGTAAACTCTGAGCTCGATTGTTCTTTTCAGCGTTGAAACCTCGTCGCAAATGGGTGAAAGGTTCCCGCAGCGACTTTAAACTCCATATTCACTCACTCACTCAGTGTTGAAACTAATTATTTCATGGTGCTTAATTATGTTTGGTGTTGAACTGCATTCAATAATTTAATTAAAGGATATTTCCTTTATACGGTTACAAAGTCAAAGAGGCTATATAAGTGTAACGTAACTGCCGAAGAAATTAGAATATTTGCAGTTGATGCTTGAAATTGAATCAATAACAAATGTAGTGATTTTGTTTTGTATAATGTCAATATGTTCATTGGCTTTTACTTTTACTGGTTTTCACTACGCTTAGCTGAGGAAATTGTTGAAAGTAAAGCTAATCAATAGTAACTCAATTAAATATGGTCATAGTTTTAGAAAGTGAGTGAGTGAATTATTGTACATGTATTATTATATTTTACGTCACAGTAGTAGGAATCTTTCACTCATAAATGACAATGTTTTAGAAAGACTACCTGGAATATAATCTGATGAACAGAAATGATTTATCCTAAAACTATGGCAGGGATAAAGCATCTGTTCTGTCAAACATGACTGATGTCACAACTCAATAGCATGGCTGTGTCACAACTCAATAGCATGGCTGTGTCAGCTGATCCTACTGGACTAAGTCTGCCACTATTAAATCCTACCGTGTTTATTATGTCCTGCCACTTGCCTATGCGTAGTGTATATTGAAATACATGGTGGCTGTTTTTTCAGGGAAAGTATATGCCAAAATATCTTATCTTTTGTTTTGCTAGACCTCATGGAGCGGCCAAAAGAAGAACTTTACCTCCTTGTTCGAATAATTGCCCGCTTTTTCTGCGGAATGGGACTAACTGATAAGGGATATACTTTCACAAAGAATTCATATGTTCTGGAAAAACATCAGAATATGTAGTAGTAGCACTACGTGAAAGTCATACAATGTTGAAGTCCAATAAATTAAAAAATCCAATCAATATCATTAGAATACCATTGTATCATAATGAAAATGTCTTGTTATTATTTATGTGTTGTATTTTATGTATCTTCTATTGTAAAAATTACTATTAAGACTGTATCAATGTATAACCTAATTTCCCAACGATAATAAAGTTCTCCTAATATTATTATTATCATTACTATCATCATGACTTTAAAAATTAAATAACAATTATACTGTTATCCCTTAAATGGTACCAATCAGAAGGATGGCTATTACTATAATAGGGCTCGGGGGGTGGGGTGGGGTGGGGGGGTAAGAGTGGGGTGGCTAATACATGGGTTAATACACATAAAGTGTTTGATTGGGCAGGATAATTCCATTACTCCTGCCTGGTACTATCTGTCATCCTGCCAGCAGCCCATCTTGTAACAGAAATAACATGGCCACTACAGAACACCCCCCCCCCCCCATCCCCAGTCTACCTCCCCAGCTGGAGCCAATACTTGACTACACTGGCTATATATAGATCTGTAGACTGTAGTGCTGTGGCTAGGTGTTAGTTATCATTGTGAACAGTGCAGTATTGAGGAAACGAACTTTGCCATGATAAATATTATGATATGCTATATAATATATATGAAATGGGAGAAGATATTATACTTTTTTATGTCTGATGTTGAGTGTCTGAAAGTGAATGAAAGAAATGGTAACAGGGTAACCCAGGAGAGAGAACGGCCATGTTGTGAGCGTCCATGTTGTGAGCAATCATTGTGTACCAGCACTTAGTCAGACAACTTGGTCATACAGCTTTCATCACACCTGTCTCAGATAGTTCAAGTTCACCTGTTCACTGTATCACAACACAACACAACACAACACGTGCAATCATGGTATAGACTATGTACAATGTACATCAGGTGTCACCCAGTACAGCACTATAATTGATTTATTTGAAAGTGCTCTATAGCATTAACTTTTCATTCACATATTGCCCTAAGCCTAAAATATCCTGCTAAAACACAAGAGCGATGAAAGTCCTAGCAGGAAAAATGGGAAAACTAAAGTAAGTATCTGCTGTCACCAGTCGCAGTGTACATTTTACAATGCTTCATTAAACTAATTAAAGCTTAAACTTGTGAAGAATCATAATTTTATCCAAGAAAGTACTATGCTTTATTTTGTTCATGTTGGGGCGCAAAGACTGCTTTTAGTTTTAACATGATTTGGCTCATTATTTCATAATTTGTAGGGAAACACTTGAACTTCAGCTAGGTAAAATAACCAAAACTTATTTTTCATTTTGAACAATTAGATGCAAAGCCGCATGTGTACATATAATTCGTGCTTGTGGATCTATAAACTAAACACATAAAGCACAACTGTGACACCACTGTAAAGACCATGTGAAGCAATATAGAAATATAACACTTACTGTTCTTCTCCAATGTCGATCCCTTCCAGTTCTGAGGTGACATCTTCTATCTCTCTCTTCAGTTCCTACAAGACAAACAGCCATCAGTACAACATTGTACATCTTCGTCTTTTGGTATTGGGGTTTAGAATTGCTTTCAAGATTCTTTCACTTACATCACGACTTGTAAGTTTAGGTAAGAAGGAAACCCGCAACAGGGCTGAATGTTGCAGTAAACCTGCAAGCACCGGCTGGTACTGACAGAACAAGGATGCTATATGCTGAAACCCTGGGGCAGGATTTGAACTTGGGACCTTTGGCTCTGAAGTCCAAACGTTCAAAGGATAATAAACCAAATTTAAATAAAATATTTTAAACACCTTTTCTGCAGGATTAATCAAAGTTGCTCTATAACGCCTATATTGTCATCTTCCAACAGGATGGTTAACTCTGGCATATGGTGCTAATGTCGTACTTCTACGCACCTGTATTTCATCCAAGAGTTGTCTTTTCTTTTCTCTGATGGAGCAAAGGAGTTGCTGCTCTTCTGGTGTTAGGTCTGGAAATAAACAATTCCAGATGTACGCTCCATTGATCACTTGATCATGTTTATTGCAGTGAGTGAGTGAATATAGAGTTTAACGTCGCTGCGGGAATCTTTCACCCATTTGTGACGATTGTTTATTGCAGTGCTGTATTACTAACGACACTGTCCAAAATACTACATCGTCATTTGTCCATCAGGATGCTATATCTAAATAAAACTTGGTGACCAAATAAAACACTAATATTAATAATATACTAGAAAATACTTATCAATAAAAACATATGATAATGACCAGGAAGTATACAACAAAATCTGGATATTCTGCAGGGCTCAATTTAGCAACTAATTTGGTCGCCATGACAACTTAATTTTGCATTTGGCACCAATATTTCACATATTGTCAATGTTTTTGGCTCTGCAGGAACCATTTGGCTCCTTGTAAAAATGTGTAACTTTGAGGCTTGTGCCAGTCCAGCAAATTCATCATGTAAATAAAATAATTATTATTCTGGTCACCGAACCATGACAGTTCTACTGTATGTACCATGTCACCATATATGGTACATATCCATTGTATTATCTCCATGATCTATGTATGAAGCTGAAGGCGTTATTGTACTTGTGGACACATGTGAAATGATCCATATCGATGCAGATTGCACTTTCACTCACGTTTTAGCCTGTCCTATTTGAGCATCATAAGATTTTGTTTACAATAATAAATTGTTGGAAATCTTTTGTGTTCAGATATTCCAATTCATCAGTTGCTGATATGGTATTGCTAGCAATAGATGACCAGGGCTGCGTTTCACGGAAGGGGTGTATATTTACACCAGACTTAAAGGCATAATATCACAGTCTGACACAAATTAAGTTGTTGTTTTGGGTAGAATTGGAGTTAAAAATTCAAAGTACATGCTCTTAGCATACACATAATCGCTATTGTACCTCCAAATATTGTTTTACCACTGTAAGATAGATATAATTGTATTGCTGTAAACACTTCCTGTATAACCTGTGTAAAATACAGCCGATCTCAAATTTCTTCTGGTTTTCTCACTAAGGGAGGTAACTCTTATCAATGAACACGGTCAAAGCAATCTTTCGCGCGGAATTATGAGCAAGTCGTTGCTAATTAATAAATATTAATACAAATTTAAATAGTGACAACTACTGAGACATGTGGAATAGGTAAATGGTTGTATAAAGTACTTGTGTGGTCAAAACAAATTCATTTATTTTCAGGTAAAACCGTGCTAGACGACCATATCGGCCAACCAACTGTGATATTATGCATTTAACATGTTTAACATACTTGGACAAGGTGAATTTAACAAATCGGGAATATTTTTTCTTCTTTTAAATTTTGCAAAATCGTGAAAATTGCAAGCCGCTAAATAAAACGGTTTTACAGTAATTAAGAAACATATACATATCCATGAAGCTTCGTTTCATGGGCACAGCCATCTTGTTTCATTGTGGGTGGAAATCATACCCAAGCTACTAACATTGGGCATAGATTTCTCTGATACATTAAAATACTAAGATTTCTCTGATACATTAAAATACTAATGTTAACTCTGGAAAGGTGTTATAACCTATTTCGCAAGTGTAAACAACAGCATATATATGGAGTTACCACATGAGCAAAAAGTGGACTAATTTAAAAGATTTCATAAATATGTTTATGACGACAGTCATATAAGTACATGCATCCTTTAAAACAATGCCATTTGCATAATTTCCAACAAACCATTTCAATTTTCAATAGCATTTAACAGAAATATTCATACAAATGTAGTCCGATTTTCCTGCCATTATCATAGGGACCCAGTACAAACTATAATAAAACATTTATTTTTACAAATATCCGTAGGGCCTATGATTGTTGGACTAGTAATGTATAATTTAGCATTCAGTTATTTAAAACAACTCAATTCTAAATATCCTAATCGAAATATTTCCTACTATCAGTTTAGGTTGACTGGTTTTGGCAAGTCAGACGTACTGGGTCCGCTCTACAAGTTCCTGTGATAATGGCGGGGAAATCGGACTACATTTGTATGAATATGCCATGGAAAATTGAAATAGGAAGTTGGAAATTATGCACATGACATCATTTTAAAGGATGCATGTACTTATATGACTGCCGTCTTAACCATATTTATGAAATCTTTCAAATTAGTCCACTTTTTGCTCACATGGTAACTCGGTCTGCGGTTGTTTACGATTGCGAAATAGGTTATAACGCCTTTCCAGAGTTGAAATTAGTATTGTCTATCTTCAACATGATTGTTTATCAGCAACAAATCGACACATACTTTATATAAATAATAAAAGTATTTAGCAACGTTATTTGCGAAAAACGTATGCATAGCCAGCCTACAGCTGACAAAAACCTAGTGTCCTTCGAACGAGGGACGCCCGTCCATAGATCTAAGTACGTCCCTAAAACGAAGTACATCCCTAAACGGTACGGTCGCCCCCGATCTGATTATATAGGGCCAACTGCCACCAGAGACGAGACCAAATGAGGGTTTTGAAGTAGACATCTCCAACTTTTGCCAGAATCTTGAGCTATACCAACATGTTCGTGATTTGGGGAAATACATGCCAAATTTGTTTTAGTTATGATGATCACACAGTATGCAACTGTCTCAACACACTTTTAGTAGCTTCATTCGTACGAAAACTGAGGGTCTCGAGCAAAGCCACGCATTTGCCTTTACCTGATTAGTTATGTCACCACGTCCGCCGAAAGTATGCACACAGACTAACACCCCTATTTTAAACCATTGATTATGTGGAAATGTGTCAAACAAAACTGGCAGATATCTACAAGGTCGCTACCTGCAAAACGACCCCTGGTCTATTATGGAAATGTTCAATGACATAAATATGGCGGCGCCCTGTAGATCGTGTATAAAATATGAACTGTGAACAGAAAAGGGAATTATTATCAGATTATAATATGTTTTCTATCATGTATAAACAAATTCTACAGTCATGGTTAAGATTGAACATCATTATGGGGGCGTGAAGCACAGTTGGATAACATAAATATGTAGGCTCATATTTAATTGAATTTATGCTCAAATTATTTGGTTTAGCAGTGACTGTGTTTAGATTAAATTTGTACAAACATTTAAGAAAATATTGGCAATTAATTGCATGGAATGCTTTGAAAACTGTCGCAAAACTTGTAGCATCAAAATGAAAACTTAGATTATAATCTATGCTTCAAATCATAAATAAGACATTAATCATTACATCAGAAATTGAAATGTTACGCCTACATAATGTATCTAATTATACTGATAGTTAAAAAAATAAAGCAACACAAACAAATATCAACGTTTCGTCGGCAAATGTGCCGACATCATCAGGATTTGTTTATACAAGTATTACATGTATAATCATTAAATGGATAATGTGATTAACATTTTGCGTGATTTTATCACATTA
>JAUTBV010118920.1:0-13308 GCA_032361325.1 Lepetodrilus fucensis
ACTTCAACTATCTTAAAGACCACAAAAAAATAACAAATTAGGTTCTCATGTAGTTCACATTTGATATTTTTAATCTGTTGGGGACTATACTTGTCAAATACAGTGGAAAATACCATTTACAACCAATCCAGGGCCAGATATTCCCATCTATGCTGTACTGACTTGGGTACGAAACCTCCGTCTGGCGGGAAATTTAAATAATTTAGTGGTTTATAACCTATACAGCATAGATCGAGAGTACCTGACATTTGTGTTCATTTGCTATGTTTCAGTGGGCAAATGAATGTTTCTGTGGCGGCAAAATAAGTTCTGCATTCCCACAGATTTCCGAAGCTAATTGCCATATTCCGTGCAAAGGAAACGCCAACCAGATCTGCGGCGGTGATGTTGTCAACTCAGTATACGGAACAGGTCTAGGAGAATAGGACGGCTATAAGGTCTCATATAGGTTATTGCACTAGTGCAATATTTTATATTTATTGAATGGGTGTTATTGCACTCTCAAACTTATGTGATAAATACAGATATTGTGTTATTATCGTCGCAAATGTGTGAAATTAAAGATTCCCGCAGCGACGTTAAACTCCATAATCACTGACTCATTAAACGATCTACGAAATTGTAATTTTGGAATTGGTAGGGTAAACGCATTAATGTTCCTTAGCATGTTCCAACAGTTTCAAAATCAGTCATGTTTTAAGGAGTTAAATATATTCCCTATACGGAAAACAAACTGTCTAAAAAATGGGACATACGGCATGATCAATTAAGACCATGTTCTTTTCTAACACGCATCACGTTCCTAATGCCACGCAACCGAACATTTACAGACCCAAACATAATTATGACTTCGATGTCACTATTTAAACGTTCCTAATGTATTTATCTAGTGCATTATTAATTATGCATACACTATTCACAATCACATATGTCATATACTCACATACCTGTTTATGCAATGTATATTTCAATTGTTACGTTGCCTGAGCTAGATGGAATTCAATCGCTACCACAGATACACTGTGTATATAAATTCACGACACATGTATGCCATCGTTGGAAAAACTACATATTGTACAATTGCAAGTTTGTAATATTAATGGGAATGTGACTAATTAAGTGTTCATAATGCATTGTTGTAAATATCCAGTCTCCTTGTTTGATTTGAGAGACAACTTCCAACGGCATTTTCCTTAAAGGCATACTAGTCAGAGACTAATTACGTTTGATTTATCCACCCAAAAGTTGTTATTTACTGATGTACTTAGTCCCCAGTACTCAATAGTTATCATAACATTAATGTTTTATATGAATAAAGGGAACGTTCCACTATTTATCTTGTCTTTAATGCATCAACTGATAATGCATCAACTGGTGTTTGAAGGAATTGCGAGCAGACGTTGCCGTTGCGTATTATATTTTTAAGTCTCCTTGCATTGACATAAAGAACAATACGACCATATTCTGGTTGTCTATCAGGTATTTTTAGCGGATATGTGTCTACCAAACAGCGGTGGAAACACAAACATGATTTTATGTATGTCAACTAGTCCAAAACAACTATAGGCCTTTAAGGTACCATATGAATTATGAAGCATGTCTGATTGACTTCACTCATATATTCAGATGCGAATTATACTGGAAAATAATGGTATTTGTCAAAATGCCCCAGAAACTACCTAATCTTAGTTGTGAGTCAATAGTATCCGTGGGCATTGTCTTGTCTTGTATATTTCTTATGCAATACCAAACACCGAGACATGTTATTATGCTACAACACCAAATATATGTTGTATACTTAATTTGATTCAATTGAACATTACGAACGTTCAAATTGGTATTTAGATTTTGTGGTGTTTAGGAAAATAATTAGCCCAAATACTACAGATTTATAGGCATACTATCACGGATGGTTGACCTGTATAATGGATAGAAAACATTCGATCTGAGACTACTTAGACTTGATGTATCCACCCAAAAGTTGTTATTTACTGATGTACTTGTT
The DNA here is from genome assembly GCA_032361325.1 of Lepetodrilus fucensis. Taxonomy (NCBI): domain Eukaryota; kingdom Metazoa; phylum Mollusca; class Gastropoda; order Lepetellida; family Lepetodrilidae; genus Lepetodrilus; species Lepetodrilus fucensis. The sequence continues at coordinate 2,006 of JAUTBV010118920.1, forward strand.
CCCCAACACTCGATAGTTATAACATACATATAATATTGTATATGAATAAAGGGAACGTTCCTTCAACTGATCTTTGAAGGAATTATAATAAAACCTAATCATTTCACTTTAAATTCTTAGGAAATGTAATCGTGCCACTTTGAGTTATCTCCCTTTGCATGAATAGAATTAAACAAAAATAAATGCGACCACATTCAGGTTGACGACCGCTAGTTAATACATTCGATTCATATTGATGTGGTGTTGAAGTGGAATTATGTTTACCATACGGCGGTGGAACGGTTTGTGGAAGTACAAACATGATTGTATGTATGTATAGTGAATGTACCTTGCAGTTGTAGTTAAGAACTAGTCCAAAACAACCATAAATATATGTGATAGTATGCCTTTAAGTCATTTAAATTGCTTTATGAGTACCGCATATGTTGGAACATTTATAGGTTGGCCTACATGCAAGTTAATTTACGTTTGAAACAAAGCAACTAATATACTGGCTAGAAAAATTAATGTCTAATTATTATTATGTACCTAACATCAGTGTATAAAACTAAAGCAATTTCACTGCCAGACATGAGGACTGGTAAGTCTGAGAAGTTACTCGTCCTCATCCATGTTGGCCAGTGATCGATGATATACATCTTGAAAAACAAACAAAAAGTAACACGACATGCGGGCGTGTAAGGATAAAACGTTGTCAGTCCTCGCTGAAAATAACCCGTCGCGGGCGTGCGGACGGGCTCTATTTCGAACACTGTTATGACTTGTGTTTCTATTAATATAGTAATGGCGTGACCACCTTACATAGCAGTTGATAGTGTTAATTGTTACTTGGTGACGCATACCACTCTCTGCTATGCTATCCATTCCTACATAATCTATACTACTATCTACCACCACATAATTAAGTGACTTCATGAGAATAATATTCTGTTTTGTTCTGAATATAGTGGCGTGTGCTCTTTAATGTTATTGCTTCTTGAATGCATTGTTTCCCCATCTCCTAAACTCAACTAGATTGTCCATTGCTCATTTGCCTACGGTTATGACTTCATACGATATGATATTATTGTGACCGCCATCTATTCACTCTGTTCCAATGGGATTACCAGTCAATAAGAATTACGTTCAAGTTCATCGTTATGTGTCATCTGTAAAGTAGCTCAATCGTGTATTCACGACAATCGAGGAACACTGAGGTGTCAAACAGACGCATGTCCAAGTTATGTGTCGGTGTGACATTGGTGATGTCGCGTTCCTCGTTCCTTCATAATTCAAGGCTAAAAGTCAACTTTGTCAAACACAATTTGATATTGTGGACGATCCTTCTGATCATTGTGTGGCTATTCATACGGCCTCCGTCTGCAGCTAGAACAATCTGGATCCTCATAGGAACAAAGTGTTGAATTTAACATGCAGAGCAAACACTGGCCAGTGCTTCCCCACTTCCGGATAGCACCGTCTTTGTATGTCGCTTCACGTCTGCTTTCCTGCGCGACATCTGCCGTAGACAGGACCAAGGTCATTATCAGATGTCGTAATCAGTATTTCAAATATGACCTGCCCTCAGTATTTACTTCGTGCTGTCCTCTCGCTGATAGATAAGATGATTAGCGTCATACGCCCCAGTCTTTAACCATTGCACAATTTGCCCAAAGTAAATTCAAATTAAGGTGCCATATTTGCAATGAAAACACATATTTTTTAATCCAAGAAATATCTCTTTTGTGTATGACAGTGGGGGTAATGTTTTCCCCTTGGTGTAATCGAGATGTTTGTTGTTGACCATTGCAAAACAGCCCAAAAATGAAAGTTGACATTAAAAATCCATTGGATGGGCAATGGGCTAACAGGTCGCAGCATCAGCCCAGTTAATTCAACACTGAACATATACTCTTAGCATCTTGCTAGCAAGCGCAATTATAAACAAATGATGTAACTGTAGCTACTCCTTGTTTAGCTGACAGAGTCCAATATATTGTATAATTATCAGGGCATCTGTATACAGCGTTGTCGTAAGCTCTGTTTGACTATGAAGTCCAGAACCAGGCCTATACAGACACACAGGCTATACACAATTAACCCTCACCCTGATACCTTATTGTACATACATATGCAGTTTGAATGTGACAGTGGTCCTCAAAGGCCCCAGGTAGCGGGGTGAGGGTTAAACAGCAGCTATTGTATTATTCAGTGGTTAAAGTACCAAGAACATTTCCATTCATACCCCTACACCCTCTTCAATTAAATGTTTTGTTCACAGATCCTCATAACAAACTTTGAATTGAGCATGACGATTTTAACCATACTCAAAAATGTTTCGTAACCTCGATGCTTGGGATACAATCATTATCTCAAAAGAACATCGAATGTTACTTTCCTTGTTGCCATGGTGACGTAGCAAGCAGTGAACATCGCTATATGGACAGAGAACGGAATCATGCATTCTGAATTGGTTTGATGGATCAAACAACACATCATCGACGTGAATACACTATAGCTGCTGATTATTACATCATCGACATAAGTAAACGACTTTCTGACTTAATGTGCTTTTACCCTCTCCATGCTGAAGGCAATCAGAGATGCCCTAAAGGGCAGTGACTGTGCCTAATCCAGCAGGGAGAGGGTTAAGGTTGAACCGTCATCATGGCCATCATTGGCATCAATCCACAAGAACGTCAGTTACATGTTTCAGACATGTTTCAGACATGTTTCAGACATATTTCAGACATGTTTCAGACAACAGGTGTGTAGCCAGACATAGGCAATACGTGAAATTGCTTCTTCTGTCCTTAGTGAATACTGTCCATCTATGATTGTCGCATTGGTTGTTAAGGACCAAAGATGACCAAAGATATCCAAAGATGACAAAAGGAGATAGAAGAAAATGGTTACATGGTTCGGTGAAATAATACAGAAACCAAACCCATGAAATATAAATTAAATATGCATAATTATTCAAGGAAACTATAGTGTATGTTTACATCTGCATGTCAAGCCCACCTTTCTCTTATCAGGCTTAGGTTTTGGACTAGTACCGCGTTCAACTGGGCTGTGGTTCTTCTAGTATGGGTGTGGCCTGCGAAGGACTTATAAAAAACAAGGGTGAAGATGTTTGGAAACCTTCCAAATAAATATTTAGTGTCATTATGTAGCGGAATCTCAGATCACATGGATAACATTGAGGAACATCACTAGAATAGCATCAACAGTTGTGTGTCACCATCTTAGCCGTGCCCTGATGGCGCTGGAGTCGCTGTGTCCACAAACCAGTAGGTTTTTTCTTCAGTCATCTCCATCATCTAAAAGCCCAAGTTGTCGAGCATTGATTTCTACAGATGAGTGCTTTAATATATGGATGTCCAAAATAGTGATTTCAAAATATTGCCGAAAATTATATTAATTTGAAAAGAAGGAAATGAAACGATAAAAATGTCACTAAATTGAATAATGTCTTACATAAGGTATCTTCTAGCGTCTTTGTTCATATTAATTTTCAGCAATATTTTGAAAATGACACATTAGTCTACATGATGTCTTGAATCACAGTGGCTTGTAAAGAAACTAAATGTGTTTTTTTAAATTATGATCATTAGCCATAATTTACTAATAGGACCTACTTTACCCGTTTGAAATCTGTTTCATATAGCCGTATTAAGCCTAAAAGTATGTGTGAACCTTCTTTAGAAACACGTTTCTACACATGTCATCAGTTTATACTGAGAAACATAAAAAACTAAACACTTTCACTGCGTATTGTAACAAATTGTAGGCTACATAAAGCTGATACGGTTATCAATGATTGCGGAAGTGGAAACGCAAGGTAGATTTAAGCTTTCAAATCCACAATAATCTTATAACAATACAACGGCTATTCTCAGGAAATAGTGATAATTACATACCGTACATAGTTTCTATACTTCCTGATAGTCGTATGACAAAGTTTGTTGTCTGCTTCGATAAAATGAATACTAACGTTATATTATATATTGAACGGTGTACATCATCTACCCCATAGTGATTCATACGACTATGTACAGTGCCTTGCATAAACAACATTTAAAATAATAAATTCTAAGTAAAGTGGATTTCGATTAACTACGTGTTTGTAAAGGATAACAATGGTACGACTTGTTCACGGAAGTGAAACACAAGGCCTTATCCTCAGTCTGATGTCAAACAAAAACTTATTGTTGTTATTATGATGTTAATTATGATGTTTATTATGATGATGATGATGATGATGATGATGATGATGATTATTATTATTATTATTAGTAGTAGTAGTAGTAGTAGTAGTAGTATGATACCACATTTAAATAGCCCCCAAATGTAATGTTGGCGATTGATCCTCAATATTGGTTAGTATGTAGTATCAGAATGCTAGTAATAATTAGTACCGTGGTGTTGTAACCAGGATCTTGTAGCTTCTATAAAGAGCAGCATTTATATATCATAGTCATAAATAACTAATTTTATTTAAAACCATTGAATCATCACAGTATAAGTATCTCTACAGTTAGTCAACCTCTTACACAGGGCACCAGCAAATATTTCATGACATGACCCAGTATTTGGTGAACGCCAAGTATATTTTGGTAACTAACGTATAGGCACGACTACTGTTACTAGCAAAGCCAACCTCGAGAAAAGCCATCACGAAATCATCAAAACTATGAGAGTTCAAAGGTGTTTACATAGCACTTGAGGATGAATATATCTTAAAAGGGCGTTTGACTTTAGTGCATACGCACTCGCCGAATTTCAGATTTGTTATATTTGTTAATGTTATTAAAATGTTTCTCAGATATTAGTACCATTTGCTAGGTAGGCTAGGTATGGGCATTGCAAGATGGTTACAGATATTATTAATGAATGTACATGCCAACGATATCGTGCGAAATATTGCGAAATTCTATTTTATGATGATACGCCGAAGTTGAAATATTTATGTCAGCAGAAATTCTGTATTTCGATTAACATGCTCTTTTTTTATATGTATATGTGTACCTTTATATGCCGAGGTTCTCGGCATGAGTGAATAAAGGTTCTGTTCTGTTAATGCCGTTAAAGTTAATCATTATTTTATTTAATTCATTATTATAAGCGTATACTTTTGAAACAAATTCTATATAACGCTTACATGACATTGTACCAACACGCATAGCCCTGGTATTATATGTGTAAGTATATGTGTACGATAATAATTCCGGTATATATGTCTCGTCCCTATAATGTAAGTCGGTGGTAGGCTAGCGGTCAGTGATGATTCCATATACAATAACCAATATACTTTATTGGCATGGATGTATAATCATTATTATTTCTGTCGCAGTATGATGGAAACTTAAGATGAAAACTTACCGTTTGTCCCCCGCAGTATCCCTGATTGTCGTCATAGTCGGATTGTGGAACATCGAAACCAAACCTCCACATTGACGCTCGGGAAGGGGGGTCGATCATGCGTCCATGTGGTTCGACTTTCCCCAGAGTGCAGATAATTGTCACTAATACAGTCGCCGCGTACACCTCCATCATTGGAATCTATAACTGATGTCCCTCATTAATGAATGTACATATATATATTGTCCTCTGTGAGGGCAGCGCCTCGGTACAGCGATCTCCTCGGACTTAGTTCACCAACAGTTCTCTCTGTTATGTACGAGTGTCAACAAGAGCTGTCAATATATGGAAGTGGAAGGAAGCCGCTGCACAGAGGGGTAGAGACATACACTACATCATCTCTGTTGTTGGTGTGGCATATGCCGGGCAGGGGGTGGGGTAACACGGGACATATTCCGACAAACTGCGACAACTCGGCAGAGGCGATCCTAATCTTATACCGCCACGTCACGTCACGCTCAATGACGTGGTACTTCTCATCCGCGTGCTGGCAGGCCGCTGGTCGAGCCTAGACGACTAGGTACCAGCAAACCAGAAGTAGCTAGTCCTGCTGACTGGCTGCGCGGCACACAGGCGGGAAGGACCGGTAGGCTGTCAGACACTTGCAACATGTCCGCAAAATTCTTCCTCAGATTTCACACCAGCTGTTGACAGTCCTTGTTTGTAGACCTGACGTTCGACTCCGTTACTGTTTCTTTCACCATTGTCTAAACACAAGAGCGAGACTTTCCATTCATTGTTTCAGCTTCTGACGGCGATTGTAGCAAAGGTTTCAAATAGATTCCGTTGACAAAACCTCGCGGAACGACTGCAGTTTTCCCTGTTACCTACACTGGAAGAATTCGTCGCTATTGAAACCTAACTAAAAATGTCCTGTCGTCTCATTGACAGAATGTAGACAACATCCCGCGAATAAAGTAAACAGAACATGTCTTGATGCCCTAACCCTGGCAAGACATGACCACGTAACAACCAACACGCCATAGAGCACGCTACCTACGTAGTAGGTATAGGCTACTACAGTACTACAGTATCATACAACATATGAGATGATAGGCTTCATTATCATAATTTCACATATTAACAAAGGGAAATTCCTTTATAATCATCTATACCATGTTCGATCTTCTTTATATCTATGTTTCCAAATGCAATTTTTCAGATTCTGGTCAAAGACGTATAGCGACATCGTGATCATGATGATAGGCAGTCTATTAATGTAGTACTTAGGTAAATACGCCTATAAGTATTGATTCATTTGCATGAGCTATTATGTTTTTCTTTATCGCACTATGTTTTTCTTTAGTGCATCCATTACTTTATCAAATTGCTTTACCTATAGCACAGTTCTCGTGAGGTTATCGTTGTTAGCCAGGTGAGAATTTCATTAAACACCGACGTAAATCCCTCGCAGTGATTATAGGAACTTGATTAGGAACTTGATTAGGAACCAGTTTATTTTGCTGTTAATTGAACAATGCCGTGTTGCAGCTAAAATTCGTCGGACAAAAGAATTCGCCTTCAAATTTACACACACACAAACAAAATCAATTATAGTACAATTTCGATAAACGGCTCCTATTGCAAATTACCCATGAAGTTATCCGTTGTGAACCAGATGGGAAATGTACATTAAACACCTCCGGTGAAATTCCCACCCGGTTAACAACGATAACCTATCTCACGGGAAATTTGCAATAAGGAACCAGTTATCTCCTAATCAAAACTAAAACTAAAGTGGTTACTGGTGATTACAATTGAAAACGATGCTGACGGAAGTTGACATCTTCTTTAGTAACGCATCTAGGAATAAACTCTCTCTCTCTCTTTCACACACACACACACACACACACACACACACACACACACACATGCACACACACACACATATATGCACACACACACACACACACACACACACACACACACACAGAGTGAGCGGAAAATCCAACTGACAGTCAAATCCAACAAAGGGCGTATACAATTCAATGTACAGTACAATTATACAATAAAAAGAGCTGGTATTCAAATAGTTTTGATAAGACTGGCATTATATATATATACCTGTATATGCAATGAATTTAAACTCATTGGGAAACGAGACAATACCGATAAATAAAGATACACAGGGGTTCGACTAATATTACGAATGATATTATGCGATTACGGCGACGAGGGGTTGAACCGTGACCATACTCAATAGGAATATTTGGGCTGGCTTGACAATGTCTATATATAACATATATATGACCCTCATTCTATACTATGTGCAGCGTATACTTCAGCTAATAATTGTTCATGTGTTTCTTAAATTCACGATCAAATACAGATAGTGAGTTTCGTGAAATTTCCAGACAGGCGAATGATAGGCATATCCGTTTTATAGTAGGCTACTTGAATGAGACGGTTTAATAAACGTAGTTAAATCTCCACACACAAAAATACTTTAAGAAATATCAGTACACATTTAACAGCATAACAATTGTAATTTGCATTTTGTTTTGATATGATTATTAATTATATAATATATTTTTAGATAAACGTAGTAATAGCTAAATATTACGAAGTAGGCTACTTATTTTCGAGATTAACGAAGACTTGGAATTAACGAATTAACGAAGACTTATAATTAAGTAAATTTAAACAGAATATGTAAAACCTCACACTGAGATTCCAAATATGACAGAGACAGACATGCAGATATATGTCACTAATTTCCCAAATATTAACATTGCAATTAAAATTTAATCTGCGATTTAATTATGAGAGACTAAATGATAAATGATAAAAAGATAAATATGTACATTTACATGTATATTATTAAAATAGCCTGGCTAATTGTACCAATTATTGAACGGAATGTATAAATAGTCAATATTGAAAAATTGTATAGCAATACTATAATTAAAGTCAACAATTTTGTTTATATATTGCGCCAAATCTATGCTCGAAAGCATGCTTATTATATTATATAGCTTATAATTTAGCGCTACATTAGTATCCTAGTCAATGGATCTGTGTGCATTAAATCTCCTTCTCAACTCCTTGGGGAGTATGCTCCCAAACATTTATTATTTACAGTGCGACCTATAATTGTACTATATGTAATATACAATGTGTGATAATAACAGCGTATGCCCAGCATATTTTAATTTTCAACTATCACACTGCAAGCTATATGGTATAGCTATTGAACCGTAACCATGATTAGTCGTGCGGGAAACACACTAGTTGGGACCTGTTAGTTGGGCGAATACCGATACGCGAACGACGGGAATTTGGGAAAATGCTCCGATCTGCTTGAGATATACATTTCTACAGTGTGTTTCAGTTGTGAACATGTGAGTATGGACATATATTGGCTGGATATTCCTACATTTTGCCTCAAACACGAGTGACAGGTGGCCTTCAAGTGGATAGTGTGAATGAAGGAAGTCGACAACAGCGAGAAATCTCCGTTCCCACGCTTGCTCACATAATACTAGCAGCACGACTAATTTTAACCTCGCTGTAAAATCAAGGCCCTTCTGATGAACGCCAATGCCGGGGTTACTATGGGCCACCCATTCGACTTGAAAGCAACTATTTATTGCTATGATGAGCATGGATTCGAAATATTAAAAGAAAATACTGTTCTCAGAATCCCAATGTTCTTACAGCATCTGTCTAACTTCAAGCAGTTCGTGTTTGAGTTCGCCGGAATTGGCAGCATGGCGGAGGAGGTAGGATTCCGGGATTATGACATCTTGCTGTATCGTCTGACGAGCGACAACGAGAGGTATGTCATTCGTACACAACATCAGTACAGCGTGGAACACCTAAAGTTCTTCTCCAATGTCAGCGACCGGCTAGAGGTGATGGTGTGCCGGAAGATGATGGCGTGTGTCAAAGGTCGGCCTGGCTCCATCCTGATTGTCCCCACAGAGCCCGGAGTTACACCTTTACAGCGGAAGTCCAGCGTGCAGAACCCGGTGTACTTCCGGCGGGATGAGCAGTCACATCGTGAGCAGCCACATCGTGAGTGTAAGATATTTTGTAGGTTTACGTACACATACAGTGTGTGTGTGTGTATGTGTGTGTATGTGTGTGTATGTATGTGTGTGTATGTGTAAGTTTGTGTATGTGTGTGTATGTATGTGTGTATGTATGTGTGTGTGTGTGTGGTTGGTGTATGTGTGGTGTGTGTGTATGTGTGTATATGTGTGTGTGTGTGGTGTGTGTGTATGTGTGTGTATATGTGTGTATGTATGTGTGTGTGTGGGGTGTGTGTGTGTGTGTATATATATATGTGTGTATGTATGTGTGTGTGTGTGTGTATGTATGTTTGTGTGTGTGTGTGTATATGTATGTGTATGTGTGTGTGTGTATGTGTGTGGTATGTGTGTGTGTGTGGTGTGCATGCGTGCGCTTGTCTGAGCGTTCGTGTATGTAATTCGTACGTTCGTGTGTAGTAGAGAGGTTTCGCAACACTGCGGTTACCATTAGCCTACGGATACGGTTATAGGTCATCCATTTGTGCGTAGTATATGACGTCAGAGACTCGCGAGACGTGTAGTTTCCCGTTTATGACCGTCCTGATTCCCCGGGACGGTCAGAAACTGTAAACTACACGTCGGGCGAGTCTCTGACGTCACATACTGACAACTGTTGCCATGTTGAACATCATGTCCCGTGTTGCACCATCCCGTGGAGGCGTAGGTGCTCTGGGTGTTATTCCTGTGCACATGTCTCGTCCCTATTCGACCACGAGTCAGTCTCGTTCTACAATCAGGAGCTCTGTCATGTGATCCATAAACATTCTCTATTCCAGCGCCCCACCCACTGACACCGCCCGAGCCGAGTCTGCCGCTACCGTCCACTACCAGTGGTTTCCCGGGGCGAAAGCGGAAGAAGGATCCCAAGAAGGAGGAGGACGACAGCCTGTTTGAGAGCATCCGGCGTACGGACTTCGTGGAGCGGAACGACAGACAGCAGGTGGTGTTTGATGAACTGGCCACCATGTTGAAAGACCTCAGCGGCTCGGTGCCAGTCTCAGAGGGGAAGTTCATTTGTGGAATATGTAACAAGGAGAGGCTCGTCTGTCCAAATCGGAACAATATCGGGCGAGTGAGGTACTTCCGGCGGAAGCACTATGACAAGTGTCTCAGTAGTGACGGGAAAGGAAACTATCGGACAGTAAAACTGTTGTCTGACCTGTCAATGTTGCCGGGTGGGTCTTACAAAGACGACGGCATCAGTCAGGGCAGCAACAAGTCGGAGGAAGGGAGTGCACACAGAGACAGGGGACCGACAGCGGAGAAATGTCCCCGGGGAGACAGTGCCGTTGTGATGAGAACTTCCGATACCGCAGATGGTGATATGGCAGTTGTGTATATCAAACAGGAAACTTTCGCAGATATTAAACAGGAACATGTCTCAGAGCAGGAGCACTAGTAAACCACCAATGTCCATTGGAAGCACACGATACTAACATATAACCATAACATAATATATATATAATATATATACTTTACAGTCTATAAATATAAATATGAGCTATTGGCCTATTACCCTGGTGATATATCCCTATTTTAAAGTATTGACAGTCTACTGATAAGGACTATCGTAGTACAATGTCTACGAATTGATGATGGTCCGCCAAGTACCCGTATGTTCTGGAGGAAATCCAGAAACGCTGGGAGGGTGGGGTGTGTATGACTGATGACTAGGCCTACAGCAAGGAAAGGGATATAACAATGGAAACAACACCAAGACATGTGGGGTCACGTGATATGTATATACTTGTACCTTGAATATGTGTTCTTGTTATTTTAAAGAGTATATTAATTAGAGAATAACCCACGAGATACGAGTGATTACGGAAAATATGTCCCGAGTGAAATTAATGTTCACAGTTCCGA
>JAUTBV010118931.1:0-13305 GCA_032361325.1 Lepetodrilus fucensis
TTTGATTCCCGCGTACTTGTCAATAATGTCACTTGCGCGTAATTTGAGTCCGCGTAATTAAAGTATTTTACAGTATATAATTTAACTCAATACAACGGTTATCCAGTTGTCCGGTTTCCGTTTCCGGTCGGCCAAAATCAAAGACCAAAGTGTAAAAGTGTACGTTACTTTGCTCCAATATACTGGACAAACAGCCAATAGTTAATTTATTTAGGCTACAATCATCACAAGATTAATCCCATTGGCAGTTTGTGCTGTAATTGCCTTGAAAGTGTCGTCATCGAGACTGTTGTTTTAATCATCACCACGTGAAGACTCTCATTAGTGTCAAATGATCTTGAGTTAAGGCACTCTGTCCAAGGTGGGATAATATGTCCGATGTCGAAATCAATCTACCCACATAACGGCTGTCCCATCAGCTAAGCGTAAGAGTAACATTCTAAACTTTTTTAAGCAGTGAACAATCGCTTGAGTGACGGTAAAGTGGAAAGGAATGTACATGATTGTATACTTTGTGCTTGAATTATTGTTATTGCACACTGAATAAATATATTTTTCCGTGTAGTCTATCGTTGGTATTATTCTTACTACTGGAACGGTCGTCACCCTGTATATTGCTATGAAGGGAGGTAACTCTTGTTTAGAATGATTGTTCTGATAAACCAGTTGATTCGCTTACCGGTCAGATTTTAACGAAAATGGAAGTGACCGTTATATCGAGGTCTCACTGTAGTAGTCATGGTAGATGAAATCAGATCGCATAAATTTGCATGACCATTGGTGAGAAAAATACATGCAGTGTGTACCACCTTGGATCCGATGGGCATATATTTCCACTGATGAAATTGAAGACAGGCAAGATAAGTACTGTATGTCAATTTTCCTAGAATAATTCAACACAACTTATTAAAAATTATTTATAACTACAGATTTATTTGAATTCTGATTGTGAAAAGTTGTGTTTGTGAACTAATGCTGCTGGAAATATTCCACTCGGGTAACTCTACACGCTAACCCTCTCCCTGCTGGATTAGGCATGTGTACTGGCATCTCCAGTTGCCTACAGCTTGGAGAGAATTACTCTCATTGGGGAATATGATGCATGCAGTATTCACGACACATTGAATGGGCCTATAGTATTCCCAGATTGATGGTGATGCAGACAGACAAGATGACACGTGTACTTACTGTATGTAGGTATCCGATATAGTGGGTTGGATCTACGTAAGGAAAGGAGTGCTCTGTTTTCACCAATGATAGGGGGTGGTCAGCTAATCATGAAGGATCTGGGGGGAAAAAGAAATAAAATAGTTTTAAATATTGTTATCAATCACACCATTTTCAGGAGACAGTAATCTGTTCAATGGGGGATGACAGCCTGGGACAACTATGTGCTTTCGTAAAATCAAGCAGAGGCAGGTCTAAAATATTCAGAACATTTGTTGCAGGTGCATCTCACCAATTATGCAATGACGCCAGTCATAGAGGCTTACATCCTAGTTAAATTCAAATAGAGGCAGGTATATTCATATTATCTTCGTCACCGCTTATGGGTAAAATATCCCAGCTACGACATAAAGCACTAATTAATTAATTCAAGCAATCAATATATATAATATGATCTTCGGAACAGGTAGATAGCAATGCCATATTAGCCATATATTGAAAAAGGTTTTACTGTAAAATTGTAAATACAAGCGGCCCTTCTATACTGTATATCCACAAATATTCCAAGTTGGATAACTCTACACATTAAAGTATGAATTACACCATCTTGCCTAGCCCACGTGACCTAATTTCGAGAGAGTCATACGCAATATTGATCTAGATTTAATTTTTCTAAATTAAAAATCGAAACAGTAAATGCATATCTAGAAGAACATGGCCAACATTATTAACCCTCTCCCTGATGGATTAGGCAAAGACACTGCTCTTTAAGGCATCTCTGGTTGCCTCCAGCAAGGAGAGGGTTAAACTTGATCAGTAGCATTTCACTAGTTAGCAATACTGTTCACTATTTAACAATATTGATCAAACTATAACATTAAAAATTAAATTAAATAGCAAAAGGAAGAACATTCCCACCTTGATTTAGATAAATAATTACCTACCATTAGATAATCTGCACATTGATCCCTCATTCCTACACACTGCAAGACAGGTACCGTATTAACCATACCCATGACATATCCAATCCACTGAACCATTATCGGTTGAAGCAGTGTAACGGGTCGCCTAGCAACAGAATTACCGTAACAATCGCAGAGAACAATGTGCAGCAGCTACTAACCATGGCACATTTCCTGACGAGCTATTCAAACGCGTCTCAATACTCGCGGCCATCCACTATGGATGATACTGTCACTGAAAACGGCCATGTTGTTGAAAGTACGGTCAGAACGTACTGATGGCATCTCGGCGAACAATGTACTCGAACAATGTACTCGGATGAGGATACACTGAGGACTCAATCTGCTAATTGAATGAATGATGTATGATCCAACGCTAATCTTGGATCATGCCCTGGATAAACATACCCAACTGAACGTGGAGCAGTACCTTCAATGTGGTCATAGCTTTTTAAATTATGACAGATGACGATGAAGCATTTTTAAAGTCTGCCATTTGACGATGAAGCATTTTTAAAGTCTGCCATTTGACGATGAAGCATTTTTATAGTCTGTTATTTAACGAAGAAGCATTTTAAAAGTCTGTCATTTGAACACTTTGTTTACTTTTGGGGGTGTAAAGTTATCGAAAAGCTTTCTTTGCTTTTGACGATTAAATTATTAAAACACTGTGTCAGCTGATAATACATACATCAAGCTTCTGTCAGTGTCTACGTAAGATATATTGATTTAAGGGATAGAGTACGGTCTACCCCTATATATACTGTATTAAAGTATAGTTTCGCCCTGAACTATTATAGTTAAAGTATGAGGACGCTTGCGTCCAAGTACTTTACACTTTACACTTTTCTAGCACCTGACAATGTATGCAGTTTGGAGGACACTAGTATCCCTGGAGCGCATTCCGTACATCCATGATATCAGCCCAGCGAACACAACATACTAAATTATTTATCCCTACACAGGTTTTACATCAACCATGACTGATTTATGTCTAACATTCATTACGAACAGACTCAGTTTAGTAGCTGACCAACGGTCATAGTTTGGGAAATAACAAAAATATTTCTTGAAATTTTGGAGTTAAAAATGCAAGATAAATGTTCAAAGTCACCAATTCCAATTGCAGTTGCCTCTAATTCACAACTTTCTTAAATGGTCACATTGGTGTTTTGTTGTTTTTTCAATTGGGGTTTCGAGTCACTTTCAATATTCTTTCACTAATCACGACTTGTCAGTTTAGAGCAGAAGGAAACCTGCAACATCTGTAGCACTGAATATTGCAGTAAAACTGTGAGCACCGACTGGTACTAACAAGACAAAGGATGTTATCTGCATTGCCACTCTACAGTCAGCACATTCTGTCAATATCACATCAGAAAGGTAACTTTTGCGAACATTGATGCCGGGTTCCCGAAACGGGATTTGAACTCTGGACCTTTAGCTCCAAAATCCAAACATTGTACCACTGGTCTACCACCTGCCCCCACACTGGTGGCAGTCCGGGTTAAAAATATGGGTGTATGCCAAGCTTTTACCACAGCAGACCATGGAACCACATGACAATACCTCTTAACAGAAGCATTCAATCAAAGAAAAAAAACATTGAAAATTAGCAAACAACTCTTGAGAAAGCATCATGATTTAGGCGAGATTGTGGATGGCATAGCACAGTTGGTTATGTTTTGGACTTAGAAGTTAGAAGGTTTGAGTTCTATTCTCATCATGGGTTATGTTATCATCTTCACAGCTGGGGTATGTTATCATCTTCACAGCTGGGGTATGTTATCGTCTTCAGTAGTTCAGTACATGAACGAGAACCTGAGAGTATCCAGGACACACCAAGGCTGTTTGAAAATGTCTCTCTGCACCCAGCAGGAAATGGGTACCCGATAGGATGAGATGAGTCTGCGAATGTCAACTTTCTAACACCTAAACGGCAACTCAGGTTGTATAATCCTCAGGGAGCTATGAAGGGTAATAATGTAGCACTATAAGCACGCTCATTATTATTATTAAATTTATTAATATTATTATATTTACAACTGAGACCAGTTTAAAGTCTACATCCTTGGTTTACAGGTCTCAACCATCTTGGTTCTATTACTACGAGACTCCACTGTAGTCACTAAGCATGGCCGATAAATGATATAAATCGAAAGAAAAAGAAAATCTCAAAGCTTCAGAAACATTAATAACAGCCAACATATAATGTCACTTTTGCTATGAGCTTGGTATCTACCTCCACAACAGCTCATAGTTACTGCAGTTTACAGAATCCCTGAAACACTGTGGAAACGACTATGATCTAGAGTGATTTGTTTAAACGTCTCCACTCAATGCTCAATAGCAACAATCAAAAGCGGAATCTTTTGTTAAAGTTTTGTCCTGGACAACACAACACTTAGAACATGCATAGGTAAAAGCAAGACGAGGTACAATCAACATACTGTTAATAAAATAACAAATATATTCATTAATTATTTGCCACATCACCTCAATGGCTATATCTGGCTTCATCATGTTAGCGCTCGTCCCCACACCTGCCTAGATAACATTGACTTGCTAATGGCGCTATTATCCTGGCATAAATAATGCCTTAATAACAGCCAATGACTATACAAAACAACACCATCCATGCTAGATGGCACAGAATTTCCGACACCAATTATTGAAAGTGTTCAGTATGGTATATATCACATGAATGCAATAGCAGAATAACCTAAAATCTTCTTTTTTTATTGTCTTGCTACGAAGATAAACATAATAAAAATAATTGTGATATCTCACGAGCTGATGGAATTTGCATCATCAAATATTATATTACATATAAATTTTGTATTTATAATATTAAAATGTTCACTATATTATAACAAGAGCTGTCAAGTAACCATGGCAACAGCACAATATTGTTATGTAGAAGAACTAGTTTTGAACTATTTCCTAGGATTTATTAATTACAATAATTAGGAAATGTATTAACCATATTGCATAGGGCTGGATCTATATACCGGTTCATACCGGTATTTACTGCAGGTACAATATACCGGTACAGTCCCATAGACATATCGGTTCTTTATAAATAAAATAATAATAATAATACAATATTTTCTCTCTTTAAAAAAAAAAGATAATACTTTGTCCATTAGATTTAGTCTATAACTCTATACTGCAATAATACTTTAAAAGTCGAAAACAGAAACTATTGCTAGATCAAGTAAAGCTATATGGTTCTGTACTAGTTTTGTATCTAGACACATGTTATCAGATTATAGAATGTTTATCTGCTGTATGTTCGAAGCTTGAACTATTTGTGAGCTTTTCATAAGCAGAAAAGTAATTGAAAATTATATTTAAACGGTGACAAAACCTAGCATTGTTACCAAGACTAACCAGATATCTACATACGAAATGATTATTTTCGCGTTAACTCATCTTCCCTGCAAAGCCTGTAGTCTGCAAAAATATGGCAAGCAGTCAAGTAGATCAGCTGATCATCTACTAGATCTAGAACTTGTTTTCTTAAAGAAAAACATGAAATCTTGAACTCTCGGAGAGGCCAGTACCTTTGCAAAGCAGATGGAAGGGCAGAGGTGGAGATCAGGGGTCCCATCACTTTATATTAAATTTGGCTGAATGTATTTCATGGTTCCACAGATATTTACTTTAGTTCAAAGTTTGCATCCAAATAAATGAATTTTGATGACTGTTTTCTGTATTTATTACTTCATTCATTGGAGAGGTTTTGAACAGTTCAGCCATTATTCATCGGAAGCTATGGAACATGAATAAAATAATTGTTATCTCAAAAACAATGTTTATGTAGTTACTGTAAATCATGAAATTAGTGCGAGCAGAATATTAATGAGAAAATTGCGATCGCCGTATTGTCGCATTTAATTGCTGCGCGTTAAAGGTAAGACTTGGAGGAGACATAGCTGTTCGCATTTTATTGGTGTCACATTTATATCTAAAATCTAGAGGTCACATTAAATTAGTGACGCATTAATTTCATGGTTTACAGTACTAGACGCAAATCTATAGATGCTAACTTTTAAGGCATAATATCACAGATATGTATGGTTGTTTTGGACTAGTTATCTGCAAAGTACATTCACTTGATATACTTAAAATCATGTTTGTACTTCCAAAAAGCTTTCCACCGCTGTGTTGTTGACAAATACCCACTGTAGCACCAAGATAGACAACCTGAATATGGTCCGTATGTGTTTGCAGGGTTTGCTTCATTATACATCATGCAAGGAGGACATAACTCTAATGTTCGCTCGCAGATTCCTGCATAGAGGAGTTGATGCATCAAAGACACTTAGCGAAACGTTCCCTATATTCATATAAAATATGAATATTTTGATAACTATCGGGTACTGGTGACTAAGTACATCAGTAAATAACAACTTTTGATAAATCAAGCGTAACTAGTCTCAGTACAGATCAAAATTCGTTTGTCCACTCTACAGGTCTATCAGCTGTGATATTATGCCTTTAATACACATTATCATTTTCTATTGTGAATAAAATAAGTCTAACCCTCTCCATACTGGATTAGACACAAGCACAGCACTTTAGGGAATTTCCAGTTCCCTTCATTATGGAGAGTGTTAAACTAAACACATTATTATTATTATTATTATTATTATCATCATCATCTCATTATTAATATTTCTATTATTATCTTTCTGATAATTTATAGTGCTACAGTCACTATTATTATTTTCAGCGGATTATTATTAATTATTATTTCTATTATTATCTTTCCCATAATGTATAGTGTTAGTCGTGTTGTGAAGCAGACTTTGCAATACATACATTTAAATCTTTGTACAATGTATTTAAATACACAACACTTACAAGAACCAATCTTCATAGAATACACTGCAATTTGTAAATCATCCATGTAAATATGCCAATCAGATATGTTAATTCTGTACAAACTGGTGTATATATGCTATATTTACACAATACTAGTATATACATTACAATGCAATATATACACTATGGCAGTTATGTACACTATACTGACACAATAATCGTTGTATTACATTAATAAACACCATGTAGACTATATACAAATACATTCATGTTCAATCACAAATATACATGGTAATTTTGGTGTTGACTAGTTAGTATTTGTACCAGAATATATTCAGATGTGTTTCGCAAGAAGTGAAAGAGTTAAAAAACACACACTGTTTAACTCTCTCCCTGCTGGATTAGGCACAACTTTTTAGGGCATATAATATGGTTGCCTCCAGCATGGAGAGGGTTAATCCTAAGTAAAATTGTCAATTAAGTAAAAGTAAAGTTTTCATTCATCAATTGGAATATAGAAAACTTTGGTGACTTTTTGGAAATGTTCTGTTCAGCCTTGATAAAACGTTATAAACCTATAAGGTGGCGAGAGATTCTGACGAATATCACATAATAATCATTTCTACACTATTAGTATTACACATGCTTATTAATTTAATGTTCAAATGATGTAATTTATTTGTTAGCAACCTACAGAGAGCATAAATACATACATGAGTGATTATGGAATTTAATGTCGCTTCAAGAATCTTTCACCCATTTGTGACGAGTATATACATGAAATGTGATTATAATGCAATATCATTTGATATACCCTGGTAATGATCAGGCGTGTTTATACCTCTCCCATCCCCCCAAATAATACAACACCCTCCCACCCAAGTTACATAAATTTAGTGTATTTTGAACTCAGTAGACAAATAGAGTACTAGCAAACAAACAACCACATAAATTACCTTACAACAAAAACGGGAAATATCTATAAAGTTGTGATTACTTATAGAACATCTTTTAAGACTTTAGTATATATTTATAGCATGATTGTCAGCATAATTAATATTGTAACAGCTTGCTAGCTGTCAATGATAAACAGAGCAATAGTAGATACTGAAATATGTACAAACTTGCCCGCCTGCATAGTTAACATAGTTAAACAGTAGTTATCAGCAAGACTAAAAATCAAGTGGTTAAGCCCACAACCCTAGGTCATAGGTCAAAAGCATGAGGAAATTAAAATAATATTATAAAGAAAATAGGGAATGAAAGACTAATGATTATTTAAATTGTTAAATTAATTTTTGTTATAACCACATTTGAAAAACAAATATTAAACACAATATAATAATTGTCCAGCATACATTATTATGCACAAAATGCATATAAATACATTAGTAGACAAACAATGAATGAATTTTAATATAAATTAATTTCAGATTAAATTTAAAAGCAAGCATCATAATTATTGATGCTTAGGGCATCTCCAGTTGCCTCCAATATGGGAAAGGTTAACATGGTTGAAGGGAGAATAAACAATAGAGCTCAAATATTCAAAAATATTTTGTAAATATTAAAGTGGTACTGGTAAGAATGAATGAATGAATTTTTGTTTTACGTCACAGCGGGAATCTTTCACCCATAGGTGACGACGGTACTGGTAAGATAATATTTGCATATTCTGAAACAATTACTGTATATTTTAAAAAGAATATTTACAAAAGATTTAATTTTGCATACAAAGATGATCTTGCCACTTTTAAGTTAATCAAATCAATGAAGAAAATAAAACACGTATAATATGCTGTACTTTACGTTATATCACAATATTAACCATATCCCTATTAGAGAAACCCAGATATGTCCTAGAATGCTTGTACATTGGGATCTATGCAGCACACAGATCTAGTTAAAGAGGTCTTAGATGGAGCAAGTCTTAGATGGAGCAAGTCTTAGATGGATCTGCGTAACTACGGCAAGCATGTATTACCGCCAGACTGGCCAGCCAATGAACCCAGGGAGATACCTGTAATATTTACATTGCATGACATTGATTGCATGGTGTAGGTGTAGAGCTCATGTACAAGCTCTGAAGCACTATTAACGCAAACTTTACAATTATTAACAAGAAATAAAATACAAATCTGGAGAATGATAGTCATACACAAAAATATCGTCTCACAATCCGCATAAAATTAAATCATGGTTTGTATTTCACTACTCTCCAACACTAATCTTTCTGATTTGCCAGTAGCAAAGTTCAGTGGCACAAACACTGCAAAGACATTTTTTTAAAAACTTTTCATATTAGAAAGTAGCTGAAAAGAGCCAGGATTTAATTTTAGTCTTAATGTCATAGGCAAATGGGCAGGAATTTGTACATTTGTGTAAAATAAACGTCAAAGCATATGTAACACAGAACAGAAAACAGTGTTGTAGACAAAATGGAAGCAGAGATCACCATTATTACAGACTATTTACCCACAAATCATAAATTAAATAAATGACATAGTATTATACACCCAAGATTTAGGACACTTGTTGCTAAAGTCTTTCATTGTACAGATACAGACTACCCATTGGTTTTTGGAGTTATCTCACCATCACAGACCGTCCCACCAACTGTTTTGCCTTTACTATTTGGCAACACAGAGTCCGACGTTTGGGAGGCTGGCGGTTGAGCCATGAGAGTTATCTCCCCATGACGACCATCCCTGCCTTCGGGGAGATCGCCGTCAATGGCGTGATGAATTTTGTCTGTGTCCGCAGGAGGGACGAGCATCGGCGCATCAGTCGCCAAATCTGCCATTCCCTTTCCAGGAAGCAGCGAGAGAGTTGGAGCATCTGCCGGTCTCAGGGACTTCGGAGACTGACCAGAATGACTGCGAGGCCGCTCGTACGTCTCTGAGCTGTCGTCAGACGACGAATCGGCACCTTTTGTCTTGGAAGGGATCGGCTTCGTACCCGACTTGCTGTGGAATCGCGACGTCATGATGGAGAGGCTGGTCTGCTTGACCTTGGTCTTGAATGGTCCCGAGACCTTGCTGAGTATCCGCCTCTGCGCCGCGGAGTCATCCTCGGTCTTCACCCTCCGCGGACTCTGACTCTGGCTGCGGTGTCTGTCCGGCCGGTGGTGGTGATGGAACTGCAGCGACTTGCATCGACTGTCTAGCGATCCGCTGCGGTGCTTGCACTTCACCGACAAGTCCTCCATGGGGATCTCCTGGACGTTTGGCTTGATCCTCGGAC
Source organism: Lepetodrilus fucensis (assembly GCA_032361325.1). Classification (NCBI taxonomy): domain Eukaryota; kingdom Metazoa; phylum Mollusca; class Gastropoda; order Lepetellida; family Lepetodrilidae; genus Lepetodrilus; species Lepetodrilus fucensis. The sequence continues at coordinate 10,203 of JAUTBV010118931.1, forward strand.
CGCCAGAGGTGGACCTCTGAAGGACTGGCTTGCGTCCGTGGCTCTGATTCAGGGACTGGAAGGCCGTCGCTGATGTCGCTTCCTCTGCCTCTTCCACAATGTCCTTGGGACCGGGAGACTGCTGCTTTGCCAGGTTCCGCAGCCTCACTGGAAGCTGCCGGCTGGCATTGGAGTTCCTGTTCTTTTCGGTTCCGGTAGACTGTGGTCTGTGTTTGGGCCTGACAATCTGCTGGACATGCTGCACCACTGCAGACGAGGGTCTGGGCTTGCTTCCCTCGCCCTCCTTGCTTCTGGAGTGCACGGGGTGAGATCTTCCTGGAATCGCGCTGGCACGACCTCTGGAATCGGCTGGGGCCGTGATGTCCAGGAGCAGCTCAATGGACTGCATCTTCTGTTGCCTCGCCTTCAAGCGTCCTTTAATGAGGCGCTGCTTAGCTGCCATGCATCGGATATGGTCGTCGAATATGAACTTTGCCGATAGGATTGGGTGTGGATGTGCGTGGATGGATGCCGATGGCTTGTGGACAACCACGTGAAGCGACCGGCTGTCATCTTTGTCACCGGTCACCTCAATGTTCTGGAGGAATGCCACAAACCTGACGATGCCCCAGCCGAGCCGCTTGCTGTCTGGTTCCACCAGGATGAGCTGTAAGGGATCAATGACCAGGAAGCGACGCTCTTGCTTGTGGCTACTGGAGCTCTGGTTCAACACGGTACACGCTATCAAGTCGCTGTTGTTCAAGTCCAGCTTGTCCCCGACTTTGATGCAATGGTTTTCATCAGTTAAGGGGAGCTCACGCTCAGGTCGACCCATCAGCTCACGGGACAAATCCCGTACCACGAAGAACACTCTGATGGCCCGTCTTGCTCGTTCCACCTCGCCGCAGGGAAGCCGTTTGTCGAAGTCGATCCCGGTGAGAGGAGTTCCTGTGGGCGGCAACAGGATGGACGCGTCCATCATGAGGTAATCCACCTTCATCGGCTTAACCGCCATGTCTCGGAACTCGTCCTCAAACATGTCCAGGAAGATCTCCTCCGACTTGTAGAAGTTCCTCAGCATCTGCGTGCAGCACTCGCGGGCGTTCTCGATACACGCCAGGTGTCTGTCCTGAAGGAACGACCGTCCCTCCTGCATCACCAGCTGCTTCATGAGCTTCACGCTCAGCTGCAACGTAGCCAGGCGCACCTTACTTGTGGCTTGACAGGCCAGGGTGATGATTCTGATCAGCCGCTCGACCAGAGCAATGTTGTAGTGGTCCTTTGTCTTGGACTTCTCAGTCGGCATCAAAACAGCATCAAGGATGTTCTGAGAGATGCCAGAGTTACTCCCTACTGCGAAAAGCAGGCACAGAGCGAACAAAGCCGCATAGTCGTTCTCCATACACTCCAGATCGTTGAATACGGACTCCAGGTACGGGTGGCTTTCTAAGGAGAAATCGATCTGTTGTTGTTCGGAAGCACTCGAACCAATGACCAGCCGATGGACAAGTTTTTCTTCATCTGTGGAGTTCTGATTGGGACTGGAGATATCGGTGTCCGCGGAATATATCTCGCTGCTGGGACTGAGGGCGCCCTCTGTGGAAGGGGAGGAAACTCCGTCACCCACACCGGGGTCTTCCCTATGGAGATAAAACGTGGAGTTGCCTTCGACGGTGGAATCAACGGGACCGTCTTCACCTCCTGCTGCCTGCTGACCGGGGTAACGGACCTTCGGACGATTACTCTCCAAGGTCTTCTCCAGGCTTTCCGGAGGCGCTCGGAACTCGTGAATTCTCAGTTTCGGAGAATTGTGTTTCGGATCGGCACACGCCAGACTGATGTCTGCCTGGAAGATGGCGTCTGCCAACTGCTGCACTAGGGGAGAGTACTTTATGATGAGAAACACCTGTGACAGAAGGAAAAGGGAGACAACTGAGCTCACATGTTTCTTGTCCGTTTTGGAATCGGGCTGTTTCTTCCTCTTTGTTAGAGAGTACACATACAGTGGAATGAGAAGCCTGTTTAGAAACTGTTCAGTGAGAACTTCGTTCAAAGCGTGGATATTGATACACAGGATGTCGTTGAGATAGTGTAGATGGTCCAGGTGTTCTGCGACTAGGTCAGCGAGCTGATCGCGACTGTGATGATCCAAGTCATGTCGCACGCACATGTCCAAGTCTAAAATATGCTGACCTATAAACCACACAAGATTGGAAAAATATGGTGCGGCCGTTCGATCGCGGATGTATCGCAGCATCGCTTTATCTTCCACTTTGAACACGTTCAGCGTTATCGTCCTCACCGCGATCCGCACCATCGTTTCTGGGTGGTTGAAGAATTTGATTGCTTCGGTATACAAGGCGAAGTCGTTATTGTGTTCGTTGTAGAAGAAGTGAATCGTGTGCTTGTTGAGTTTGAGCGACAGCGTCTTGAGAAATGAAATAAAGTATGCCATTACCTCTTCATCGGAGAAGTCGAACTTGTGAACGATGATGGAGTTGACATGGTTGTTGGAGAGGAGATAGTAAAGTGAAGTTTCATTACGGATGTTTTCAAACAGGATGTTGAGAGTCTGTAGGAGCTGAACACAGATATAACGTCCCCACTTCTGTTGTAAATAATGGAGGAAGAAGGAGAGCATATTCTTCTCCAAGAAGAAGTCGAACACCGAGCTGTCATTCTGATCTCCCCAGATGAGAATCTCCGAAATTGACCGAAGTGTTTCGATCAATAGACTTCGATTTTGATCAGTTACCGTCTGGTTCTTACCTAAAACAGTGTACAGAAATTTAAGGTGTTCCAGTGAGTGAAGGTTTTTGGGTTTCCATATGGCTTGAGTGAGCCAGCTCTTAGGTTTTGTGAACATTTTAGTTACTGAGTGTCTGTCACAAACACCTAACACCTACTTAGGTGTTTCTGACATCCGCCATTTTGTGCTCTTACTCCTACTCGGGTAAACTCGTCACGCCCCGACATGACTGTGTTCAAGAGAGGGGAATGCGTATACGCTGTGTCTGATTAAGTAATGTTCCTTATTAGACAGAGCCCAGTCTAGATGTCTCATTGACATGTGAAAATCGGTCATCGCCATTTCCTGGAGTGCGTTCACATTGTCAACCGCTAT